>CM031941.1:57838525-57924800 GCA_018703725.1 Brassica juncea
TACCATGAAAATAGTTTAGAATACATTAATTCAAATGTTAATGTGTTTTGATTTTTTTAAAAAAAATGAGAAGAGCATAAACTTTAGTATATAGAGCATTTACCGAAAAACTCAATATTTTAAAAGGGGTTAACCCACGGATTTTGGAAAATTTTCAAAATTTTAAAAATCTGGATTTTAATGTATAGTTTCATAGAGAACTAACAGTAAGATGATGGTCAACAGAGGTTAGAACCTTGGATTGCCTCCGTTTCTATAGAAAATGAAGATTTTATAATTTTAATTCCACTAATCTAGGGCAGTATACGAAATTTTACTAAACTAAATGTTAAAAAAAATTAGAATGATTCCTATACCATGAAAAATAGTTTAGAATACATTAATTCAAATGTATAATGTAATTTGATTTTTTTTTTAAAAAATGAAGAGCATAAACTTTAGTATATAGAGCATTTACCGAAAACTCAATATTTTAAAAGGGGTTAACCCACGGATTTTGGAAAATTTTCAAAATTTTAAAAATCTGAGTTTTAATGTATAGTTTCATAGAGAACTAACATAAGATGATGGTCAAAGAGGTTTAGAACCTTGGTTGCCTCCGTTTCTATAGAAAATGAAGATTTTATAATTTTAATTCCACTAATCTAGGGCAGTATATGAAATTTTACTAAACTAAATGTTAAAAAATTAGAATGATTCCTATACCATGAAAAATAGTTTAGAATACATTAATTCAAATGTATAATGTGTTTTGATTTTTTTTTAAAATGAAAGAGCATAAACTTTAGTATATAGAGCATTTACCGAAAACTCAATATTTTAAAAGGGGTTAACCCACGGATTTTGGAAAATTTTCAAAATTTTAAAAATCTGGTTTTAATGTATAGTTTCATAGAGAACTAACATAAGATGATGGTCAAAGAGGTTTAGAACCTTGGTTGCCTCCGTTTCTATAGAAAATGAAGATTTTATAATTTTAATTCCACTAATCTAGGCAGTATATGAAATTTTACTAAACTAAATGTTAAAAAATTAGAATGATTCCTATACCATGAAAAATAGTTTAGAATACATTAATTCAAATGTATAATGTGTTTTGATTTTTTTTTAAAAATGAAAGAGCATAAACTTTAGTATATAGAGCATTTACCGAAAACTCAATATTTTAAAAGGGGTTAACCCACGGATTTTGGAAAATTTTCAAAATTTTAAAAATCTGATTTTAATGTATAGTTTCATAGAGAACTAACATAAGATGATGGTCAAAGAGGTTTAGAACCTTGGTTGCCTCCGTTTCTATAGAAAATGAAGATTTTATAATTTTAATTCCACTAATCTAGGCAGTATATGAAATTTTACTAAACTAAATGTTAAAAAATTAGAATGATTCCTATACCATGAAAAATAGTTTAGAATACATTAATTCAAATGTATAATGTGTTTTGATTTTTTTTAAAATGAAAGAGCATAAACTTTAGTATATAGAGCATTTACCGAAAACTCAATATTTTAAAAGGGGTTAACCCACGGATTTTGGAAAATTTTCAAAATTTTAAAAATCTGGTTTTAATGTATAGTTTCATAGAGAACTAACATAAGATGATGGTCAAAGAGGTTTAGAACCTTGGTTGCCTCCGTTTCTATAGAAAATGAAGATTTTATAATTTTAATTCCACTAATCTAGGCAGTATATGAAATTTTACTAAACTAAATGTTAAAAAATTAGAATGATTCCTATACCATGAAAAATAGTTTAGAATACATTAATTCAAATGTATAATGTGTTTTGATTTTTTTTTAAAAAATGAAAGAGCATAAACTTTAGTATATAGAGCATTTACCGAAAACTCAATATTTTAAAAGGGGTTAACCCACGGATTTTGGAAAATTTTCAAAATTTTAAAAATCTGGTTTTAATGTATAGTTTCATAGAGAACTAACATAAGATGATGGTCAAAGAGGTTTAGAACCTTGGTTGCCTCCGTTTCTATAGAAAATGAAGATTTTATAATTTTAATTCCACTAATCTAGGCAGTATATGAAATTTTACTAAACTAAATGTTAAAAAATTAGAATGATTCCTATACCATGAAAAATAGTTTAGAATACATTAATTCAAATGTATAATGTGTTTTGATTTTTTTTTAAAAATGAAAGAGCATAAACTTTAGTATATAGAGCATTTACCGAAAACTCAATATTTTAAAAGGGGTTAACCCACGGATTTTGGAAAATTTTCAAAATTTTAAAAATCTGGTTTTAATGTATAGTTTCATAGAGAACTAACATAAGATGATGGTCAAAGAGGTTTAGAACCTTGGTTGCCTCCGTTTCTATAGAAAATGAAGATTTTATAATTTTAATTCCACTAATCTAGGCAGTATATGAAATTTTACTAAACTAAATGTTAAAAAATTAGAATGATTCCTATACCATGAAAAATAGTTTAGAATACATTAATTCAAATGTATAATGTGTTTTGATTTTTTTTTAAAAAAATGAACGAGCATAAACTTTAGTATATAGAGCATTTACCGAAAACTCAATATTTTAAAAGGGGTTAACCCACGGATTTTGGAAAATTTTCAAAATTTTAAAAATCTGATTTTAATGTATATTTTCATAGAGAACTAACATAAGATGATGGTCAAAGAGGTTTAGAACCTTGGTTGCCTCCGTTTCTATAGAAAATGAAGATTTATAATTTTAATTCCACTAATCTATGCAGTATATGAAATTTTACTAAACTAAATGTTAAAAAATTAGAATGATTCCTATACCATGAAAAATAGTTTAGAATACATTAATTCAAATGTATAATGTGTTTTGATTTTTTTTTTAAAATGAAAGAGCATAAACTTTAGTATATAGAGCATTTACCGAAAACTCAATATTTTAAAAGGGGTTAACCCACGGATTTTGGAAAATTTTCAAAATTTTAAAAATCTGATTTTAATGTATATTTTCATAGAGAACTAACATAAGATGATGGTCAAAGAGGTTTAGAACCTTGGTTGCCTCCGTTTCTATAGAAAATGAAGATTTTATAATTTTAATTCCACTAATCTAGGCAGTATATGAAATTTTACTAAACTAAATGTTAAAAAATTAGAATGATTCCTATACCATGAAAAATAGTTTAGAATACATTAATTCAAATGTATAATGTGTTTTGATTTTTTTTTAAAATGAAAGAGCATAAACTTTAGTATATAGAGCATTTACCGAAAACTCAATATTTTAAAAGGGGTTAACCCACGGATTTTGGAAAATTTTCAAAATTTTAAAAATCTGGTTTTAATGTATAGTTTCATAGAGAACTAACATAAGATGATGGTCAAAGAGGTTTAGAACCTTGATTGCCTCCGTTTCTATAGAAAATGAAGATTTATAATTTTAATTCCACTAATCTGGGCAGTATATAAAATTTTACTAAACTAAATGTAAAAAAATTAGAATGATTCCTATACCATGAAAAATAGTTTAGAATACATTAATTCAAATGTATAATGTGTTTTGATTTTTTTTTAAAAATGAAAGAGCATAAACTTTAGTATATAGAGCATTTACCGAAAACTCAATATTTTAAAAGGGGTTAACCCACGGATTTTGGAAAATTTTCAAAATTTTAAAAATCTGGTTTTAATGTATAGTTTCATAGAGAACTAACATAAGATGATGGTCAAAGAGGTTTAGAACCTTGGTTGCCTCCGTTTCTATAGAAAATGAAGATTTTATAATTTTAATTCCACTAATCTAGGCAGTATATGAAATTTTACTAAACTAAATGTTAAAAAATTAGAATGATTCCTATACCATGAAAAATAGTTTAGAATACATTAATTCAAATGTATAATGTGTTTTGATTTTTTTTTAAAAATGAAAGAGCATAAACTTTAGTATATAGAGCATTTACCGAAAACTCAATATTTTAAAAGGGGTTAACCCACGGATTTTGGAAAATTTTCAAAATTTTAAAAATCTGATTTTAATGTATATTTTCATAGAGAACTAACATAAGATGATGGTCAAAGAGGTTTAGAACCTTGGTTGCCTCCGTTTCTATAGAAAATGAAGATATTATAATTTTAATTCCACTAATCTATGCAGTATATGAAATTTTACTAAACTAAATGTTAAAAAATTAGAATGATTCCTATACCATGAAAAATAGTTTAGAATACATTAATTCAAATGTATAATGTGTTTTGATTTTTTTTTAAAAAATGAAAGAGCATAAACTTTAGTATATAGAGCATTTACCGAAAACTCAATATTTTAAAAGGGGTTAACCCACGGATTTTGGAAAATTTTCAAAATTTTAAAAATCTGGTTTTAATGTATAGTTTCATAGAGAACTAACATAAGATGATGGTCAAAGAGGTTTAGAACCTTGGTTGCCTCCGTTTCTATAGAAAATGAAGATTTTATAATTTTAATTCCACTAATCTGGGCAGTATATGAAATTTTACTAAACTAAATGTTAAAAAATTAGAATGATTCCTATACCATGAAAAATAGTTTAGAATACATTAATTCAAATGTATAATGTGTTTTGATTTTTTTTTAAAAATGAAAGAGCATAAACTTTAGTATATAGAGCATTTACCGAAAACTCAATATTTTAAAAGGGGTTAACCCACGGATTTTGGAAAATTTTCAAAATTTTAAAAATCTGGTTTTAATGTATAGTTTCATAGAGAACTAACATAAGATGATGGTCAAAGAGGTTTAGAACCTTGGTTGCCTCCGTTTCTATAGAAAATGAAGATTTTATAATTTTAATTCCACTAATCTAGGGCAGTATATGAAATTTTACTAAACTAAATGTTAAAAAATTAGAATGATTCCTATACCATGAAAAATAGTTTAGAATACATTAATTCAAATGTATAATGTGTTTTGATTTTTTTTAAAAAATGAAAGAGCATAAACTTTAGTATATAGAGCATTTACCGAAAACTCAATATTTTAAAAGGGGTTAACCCACGGATTTTGGAAAATTTTCAAAATTTTAAAAATCTGGTTTTAATGTATAGTTTCATAGAGAACTAACATAAGATGATGGTCAAAGAGGTTTAGAACCTTGGTTGCCTCCGTTTCTATAGAAAATGAAGATTTTATAATTTTAATTCCACTAATCTGGGCAGTATATGAAATTTTACTAAACTAAATGTTAAAAAATTAGAATGATTCCTATACCATGAAAAATAGTTTAGAATACATTAATTCAAATGTATAATGTGTTTTGATTTTTTTTTAAAAATGAAAGAGCATAAACTTTAGTATATAGAGCATTTACCGAAAACTCAATATTTTAAAAGGGGTTAACCCACGGATTTTGGAAAATTTTCAAAATTTTAAAAATCTGGTTTTAATGTATAGTTTCATAGAGAACTAACATAAGATGATGGTCAAAGAGGTTTAGAACCTTGGTTGCCTCCGTTTCTATAGAAAATGAAGATTTTATAATTTTAATTCCACTAATCTAGGCAGTATATGAAATTTTACTAAACTAAATGTTAAAAAATTAGAATGATTCCTATACCATGAAAAATAGTTTAGAATACATTAATTCAAATGTATAATGTGTTTTGATTTTTTTTTTAAAATGAAAGAGCATAAACTTTAGTATATAGAGCATTTACCGAAAACTCAATATTTTAAAAGGGGTTAACCCACGGATTTTGGAAAATTTTCAAAATTTTAAAAATCTGGTTTTAATGTATAGTTTCATAGAGAACTAACATAAGATGATGGTCAAAGAGGTTTAGAACCTTGGTTGCCTCCGTTTCTATAGAAAATGAAGATTTTATAATTTTAATTCCACTAATCTAGGCAGTATATGAAATTTTACTAAACTAAATGTTAAAAAATTAGAATGATTCCTATACCATGAAAAATAGTTTAGAATACATTAATTCAAATGTATAATGTGTTTTGATTTTTTTTTTAAAATGAAAGAGCATAAACTTTAGTATATAGAGCATTTACCGAAAACTCAATATTTTAAAAGGGGTTAACCCACGGATTTTGGAAAATTTTCAAAATTTTAAAAATCTGATTTTAATGTATATTTTCATAGAGAACTAACATAAGATGATGGTCAAAGAGGTTTAGAACCTTGGTTGCCTCCGTTTCTATAGAAAATGAAGATTTTATAATTTTAATTCCACTAATCTAGGCAGTATATGAAATTTTACTAAACTAAATGTTAAAAAATTAGAATGATTCCTATACCATGAAAAATAGTTTAGAATACATTAATTCAAATGTATAATGTGTTTTGATTTTTTTTTAAAATGAAAGAGCATAAACTTTAGTATATAGAGCATTTACCGAAAACTCAATATTTTAAAAGGGGTTAACCCACGGATTTTGGAAAATTTTCAAAATTTTAAAAATCTGGTTTTAATGTATAGTTTCATAGAGAACTAACATAAGATGATGGTCAAAGAGGTTTAGAACCTTGGTTGCCTCCGTTTCTATAGAAAATGAAGATTTTATAATTTTAATTCCACTAATCTAGGCAGTATATGAAATTTTACTAAACTAAATGTTAAAAAATTAGAATGATTCCTATACCATGAAAAATAGTTTAGAATACATTAATTCAAATGTATAATGTGTTTTGATTTTTTTTTAAAAATGAAAGAGCATAAACTTTAGTATATAGAGCATTTACCGAAAACTCAATATTTTAAAAGGGGTTAACCCACGGATTTTGGAAAATTTTCAAAATTTTAAAAATCTGGTTTTAATGTATAGTTTCATAGAGAACTAACATAAGATGATGGTCAAAGAGGTTTAGAACCTTGGTTGCCTCCGTTTCTATAGAAAATGAAGATTTTATAATTTTAATTCCACTAATCTAGGCAGTATATGAAATTTTACTAAACTAAATGTTAAAAAATTAGAATGATTCCTATACCATGAAAAATAGTTTAGAATACATTAATTCAAATGTATAATGTGTTTTGATTTTTTTTTAAAAATGAAAGAGCATAAACTTTAGTATATAGAGCATTTACCGAAAACTCAATATTTTAAAAGGGGTTAACCCACGGATTTTGGAAAATTTTCAAAATTTTAAAAATCTGGTTTTAATGTATAGTTTCATAGAGAACTAACATAAGATGATGGTCAAAGAGGTTTAGAACCTTGGTTGCCTCCGTTTCTATAGAAAATGAAGATTTTATAATTTTAATTCCACTAATCTATGCAGTATATGAAATTTTACTAAACTAAATGTTAAAAAATTAGAATGATTCCTATACCATGAAAAATAGTTTAGAATACATTAATTCAAATGTATAATGTGTTTTGATTTTTTTTAAAAAATGAAAGAGCATAAACTTTAGTATATAGAGCATTTACCGAAAACTCAATATTTTAAAAGGGGTTAACCCACGGATTTTGGAAAATTTTCAAAATTTTAAAAATCTGGTTTTAATGTATAGTTTCATAGAGAACTAACATAAGATGATGGTCAAAGAGGTTTAGAACCTTGGTTGCCTCCGTTTCTATAGAAAATGAAGATTTTATAATTTTAATTCCACTAATCTGGGCAGTATATGAAATTTTACTAAACTAAATGTTAAAAAATTAGAATGATTCCTATACCATGAAAAATAGTTTAGAATACATTAATTCAAATGTATAATGTGTTTTGATTTTTTTTAAAAAAATGAAAGAGCATAAACTTTAGTATATAGAGCATTTACCGAAAACTCAATATTTTAAAAGGGGTTAACCCACGGATTTTGGAAAATTTTCAAAATTTTAAAAATCTGGTTTTAATGTATAGTTTCATAGAGAACTAACATAAGATGATGGTCAAAGAGGTTTAGAACCTTGGTTGCCTCCGTTTCTATAGAAAATGAAGATTTTATAATTTTAATTCCACTAATCTGGGCAGTATATGAAATTTTACTAAACTAAATGTTAAAAAATTAGAATGATTCCTATACCATGAAAAAGAGTTTAGAATACATTAATTCAAATGTATAATGTGTTTTGATTTTTTTTAAAAAATGAAAGAGCATAAACTTTAGTATATAGAGCATTTACCGAAAACTCAATATTTTAAAAGGGGTTAACCCACGGATTTTGGAAAATTTTCAAAAATTTAAATATCTGGTTTTAATGTATAGTTTTATAGAGAACTAACATAAGATGATGGTCAAAGAGGTTTAGAACCTTGGTTGCCTCCGTTTCTATAGAAAATGAAGATTTTATAATTTTAATTCCACTAATCTGGGCAGTATATGAAATTTTACTAAACTAAATGTTAAAAAATTAGAATGATTCCTATACCATGAAAAAGAGTTTAGAATACATTAATTCAAATGTATAATGTGTTTTGATTTTTTTTAAAAAAATGAAAGAGCATAAACTTTAGTATATAGAGCATTTACCGAAAACTCAATATTTTAAAAGGGGTTAACCCACGGATTTTGGAAAATTTTCAAAATTTTAAAAATCTGGTTTTAATGTATAGTTTCATAGAGAACTAACATAAGATGATGGTCAAAGAGGTTTAGAACCTTGGTTGCCTCCGTTTCTATAGAAAATGAAGATTTTATAATTTTAATTCCACTAATCTGGGCAGTATATGAAATTTTACTAAACTAAATGTTAAAAAAATTAGAATGATTCCTATACCATGAAAAATAGTTTAGAATACATTAATTCAAATGTATAATGTAATTTGATTTTTTTTTTAAATGAAAGAGCATAAACTTTAGTATATAGAGCATTTACCGAAAACTCAATATTTTAAAAGGGGTTAACCCACGGATTTTGGAAAATTTTCAAAATTTTAAAAATCTAGTTTTAATGTATAGTTTCATATAGAACTAACATAAGATGATGGTCAAAGAGGTTTAGAACCTTGGTTGCCTCCGTTTCTATAGAAAATGAAGATTTTATAATTTTAATTCCACTAATCTAGGCAGTATATGAAATTTTACTAAACTAAATGTTAAAAAATTAGAATGATTCCTATACCATGAAAAATAGTTTAGAATACATTAATTCAAATGTATAATGTGTTTTGATTTTTTTTTTTTAAATGAAAGAGCATAAACTTTAGTATATAGAGCATTTACCGAAAACTCAATATTTTAAAAGGGGTTAACCCACGGATTTTGGAAAATTTTCAAAATTTTAAAAATCTGATTTTAATGTATATTTTCATAGAGAACTAACATAAGATGATGGTCAAAGAGGTTTAGAACCTTGGTTGCCTCCGTTTCTATAGAAAATGAAGATTTTATAATTTTAATTCCACTAATCTAGGCAGTATATGAAATTTTACTAAACTAAATGTTAAAAAATTAGAATGATTCCTATACCATGAAAAATAGTATAGAAGACATTAATTCAAATGTATAATGTGTTTTGATTTTTTTATAAAAATGAAAGAGCATAAACTTTAGTATATAGAGCATTTACCGAAAACTCAATATTTTAAAAGGGTTAACCCACGGATTTTGGAAAATTTTCAAAATTTTAAAAATCTGGTTTTAATGTATAGTTTCATAGAGAACTAACATAAGATGATGGTCAAAGAGGTTAGAACCTTGGTTGCCTCCGTTTCTATAGAAAATGAAGATTTTATAATTTTAATTCCACTAATCTAGGCAATATATGAAATTTTACTAAACAAAATGTTAAAAAATTAGAATGATTCCTATACCATGAAAAAGAGTTTAAAATACATTAATTTAAATGTATAATGAGTTTTGATTTTTTTACAAATGAAAGAGCATAAACTTTAGTATATAGAGCATTTACCTAAAAACTCAATATTTGAGATGGGGTTAACCCACGGATTTTGGAAAATTCTCATAAAATTTAAATATCTGGTTTTAATGTATAGTTTTATAGAGAACTAACATAAGATGATGGTTAAAGAGGTTTAGAACCTTGGTTGCCTCCGTTTCTAAAGAAAATGAAGATTGTATCATTTTAATTCTACTAATCTATGCAGTATATGAAATTTTACTAAACTAAATGTTAAAAAATTAGAATGATTCCTATACCATGAAAAAGAGTTTAGAAGACATTAATTCAAATGTATAATGTGTTTTGATTTTTTTAAAAAAAATGAAAGAGCATAAACTTTAGTATATAGAGCATTTACCGAAAACTCAATATTTTAAAAGGGGTTAACCCACGGATTTTGGAAAATTTTCAAAATTTTAAAAATCTGGTTTTAATGTATAGTTTCATAGGGAACTAACATAAGATGATGGTCAAAGAGGTTTAGAACCTTGGTTGCCTCCATTTCTATAGAAAATGAAGATTTTATAATTTTAATTCCACTAATCTGGGCAGTATATGAAATTTTACTAAACTAAATGTTAAAAAATAAGAATGATTCCTATACCATGAAAAATAGTTCAGAATACATTAATTCAAATGTATAATGTGTTTTGATTTTTTTTAAAAAAATGAAAGAGCATAAACTTTAGTATATAGAGCATTTACCGAAAACTCAATATTTTAAAAGGGGTTAACCCACGGATTTTGGAAAATTTTCAAAATTTTAAAAATCTGGTTTTAATGTATAGTTTCATAGAGAACTAACATAAGATGATGGTCAAAGAGGTTAGAACCTTGGTTGCCTCCGTTTCTATAGAAAATGAAGATTTTATAATTTTAATTCCACTAATCTGGGCAGTATATGAAATTTTACTAAACTAAATGTTAAAAAATTAGAATGATTCATATACCATGAAAAAGAGTTTAGAATACATTAATTCAAATGTATAATGTCTTTTGTTTTTTTAAAAAAAAAAAGAGCATAAACTTTAGTATATAGAGCATTTACCGAAAACTCAATATTTTAAAAGGGGTTAACCCACGGATTTTGGAAAATTTTCAAAAATTTAAATATCTGGTTTTAATGTATAGTTTTATAGAGAACTAACATAAGATGATGGTTAAAGAGGTTTAGAACCTTGGTTGCCTCCGTTTCTAAAGAAAATGAAGATTTTATAATTTTAATTCCACTAATCTGGGCAGTATATGAAATTTTACTAAACTAAATGTTAAAAAATAAGAATGATTCCTATACCATGAAAAAGAGTTTAGAATACATTAATTCAAATGTATAATGTGTTTTGATTTTTTTAAAAAAATGAAAGAGCATAAACTTTAGTATATAGAGCATTTATCGAAAACTCAATATTTTAAAAGGGGTTAACCCACGGATTTTGGAAAATTTTCAAAATTTTAAAAATCTGGTTTTAATGTATAGTTTCATAGAGAACTAACGTAAGATGATGGTCAAAGAGGTTTAGAACCTTGATTGCCTCCGTTTCTATAGAAAATGAAGATTTTATAATTTTAATTCCACTAATCTGGGCAGTATACGAAATTTTACTAAACTAAATGTAAAAAAAATAGAATGATTCCTATACCATGAAAAATAGTTTAGAATACATTAATTCAAATGTATAATGTAATTTGATTTTTTTTTTTAAAATGAAAGAGCATAAACTTTAGTATATAGAGCATTTACCGAAAACTCAATATTTTAAAAGGGGTTAACCCACGGATTTTGGAAAATTTTCAAAATTTTAAAAATCTAGTTTTAATGTATAGTTTCATATAGAACTAACATAAGATGATGGTCAAAGAGGTTTAGAACCTTGGTTGCCTCCGTTTCTATAGAAAATGAAGATTTTATAATTTTAATTCCACTAATCTAGGCAGTATATGAAATTTTACTAAACTAAATGTTAAAAAATTAGAATGATTCCTATACCATGAAAAATAGTTTAGAATACATTAATTCAAATGTATAATGTGTTTTGATTTTTTTTTTTTAAAATGAAAGAGCATAAACTTTAGTATATAGAGCATTTACCGAAAACTCAATATTTTAAAAGGGGTTAACCCACGGAATTTGGAAAATTTTCAAAATTTTAAAAATCTGATTTTAATGTATATTTTCATAGAGAACTAACATAAGATGATGGTCAAAGAGGTTTAGAACCTTGGTTGCCTCCGTTTCTATAGAAAATGAAGATATTATAATTTTAATTCCACTAATCTATGAAGTATATGAAATTTTACTAAACTAAATGTTAAAAAATTAGAATGATTCCTATACCATGAAAAATAGTTTAGAATACATTAATTCAAATCTTAACAAAATTGTTATAATTTGCTTGGCAGATAATTTTTAATTTTATTTATTTTAAATTAGATTTAAAATAAAAATTAAATCTAGAATAATTAATATCATTTGCCAACTAATATAAATTATATTACAATACTGATTCATGGCTACTAGTTGTTGAAATTGTATAAAGAATAATGACATTTGATCAATTCTTTTTATATTTATAAACTACATATATAATGAACGAAACTTTTGTATTTTTTAATTATTTTAATTAGATCTAAAATAAAAAGTAAGTCTAAAACTAGTTTATTATCAATTGCCAAATAACCTAGTTGATATTATAAATAATACTTTATGGTAACTAATTCTCAAAACTATAAAAATGTAATAATATTTATCAGTTCTTTTAATCTTTATATGCTACATAGAATAATGAATAGAAAACAATTTATAGAAATCAATATAATGATTTCATATTCATGTAACAATATAGTTGTATCTATAAAATTATTAATCTCTTATAGTGTCCATATATATGCTTTATAATCTCTTATGAGAGCTTTGATTTTAAAATATTTTGTATTTAAAATCAAATAATATAGTGTATAAGATAATGTTATGATTAGAAAAAAAAATATGAGATGGATTTTTGGTTCATTGTATTGTTTATATTACTATTTAGAGGGAGAAGCAAATATTTGGCAAAAATATGTAAAAAATTAGGAATACATTAGCAAAAGTTAAATAAATAGAAAGAAATGATAAAGAGAAAATAAGAAGAAGTCGAAGAAGATGCATAATATGTGTTGAATAAGTTAATGTCATAATTACATATATAATTTCACAAACATTTTTATTACTAAATATTCATTAATTATTTTTACATCAAATCTATTGAAATTTTACGATATTCTATACAAAATATGTATCTTCATTTAATACTTATATCCGCAAATTCGCGGACAAACTTCATTTTGAGTAATGAAATCGAAATACCATTTTCCAGAAAACATTTATTATTTCGTAAACCCAAACTCTATATATAACACACTCGCGATGCACTCTCTATCTCTCTCAAATAAATCACAATCTGCGTAATAAATTCCAAATGACTTCCATAATGATGATGCTTGTAGTCATAACTATAGTCAGCGCAGCCCCAAGTCCTCGGTTAACAATCGAGGTTACCAAAAGTTATTTATTTTATTTTAAACACAAAATTCATATATTCTCTTGCAAACATTTAGTATGTTTTGTATTTCAATTGCTATTGGTATTAACTTTTTATTTACTTAATTTGGAAGAGTTCTGATGGGGATATAACAGATTGCATGGAGATAGACGACCAGCCCTCTTTCAGTAATCCCTTGCTCAAAAATCATATTTTCAGGTTAATTAATCCTCTTTTTCTCCAATTGTTTATTTTAAGGGATTATGGAATCCATTTTTTGATAATAGAATCAAATTTGCTATTCTCACTGTTCTAATATTTTGTTTATCCTATTTTGTATTCTCTTTGATCTAATATTTTGTTTTTTAAAAAAAAAATCAGAAAGCACAAACCGCCAAATGGAATCTGATAATTAACATGAAAGGAAAAAAAAATACGACAGGTGTGGAATCAAAATGGGACGTCTTGTCCCGACCAAACAGTACCCCTACGTACTTGCAAGGGAATTCCTTATTATGCTGCCGAGGAGGGACACGGAGCAACTACTTAAAAACAAACTACAAATGGAATTTTTAAATATACAATTTAGTTTTGCTGATGAACTGTATTAAAAATTTAGTACGCCATCACATATAGCCCCCAAAGTTATATATGGAGCACAGGCTACCATAAACATTTCGGACCCAACAGTTGAACCAGAATCAGGCGAATTTAGTCTTTCTCAGATCTGGCTAGAAGCAGGACAGTACAACGGATCAGATCTGGTTAGTCGCCGTACCTAAATAATTATATTCGCTGAATTGTATAATGATTAAGGGGCTTCTTATTTTTTTATTAGTCGATAATTATATTATTTTTTGGCAAAGTAATTGAAAGTTGATATATATAACTATTGTGCCATTTTGTATATTAGTAATCGAATAATATTGTATTGCATTGTCAAAGTTGATTTTTCATAAATATCTAAATATTCTTAAATTTTCATTTTGAATTTTATAAGAATGACATATATATATCACGTTGAAACTCAAACTAATTCTTAGTTTATGCGATCCATATGTTAATTTTGCTATGTTTTGTTAATTTTTTTTAGTTTTGTTACAAAGGTATCTATGTGTAGTTCTTTCTTTAGGTCCCTACTGGTATGTTTACTTTGCCAAAACATATTTCCATTAAAAAAGTAGTCACACAATAGTTCGAGTTGATTATACGAAAAGATGTTGTTCGTAAATGCAATCTCTATATAAACACTTGATGATTCTCGATGCATTACCGCTCTCTCCAGCTATTTCCTTTCATATAACAGTATAACACAATCTGCATGTTATTTTCAATCCCCAAAAAGCTCAATCAGTTATCGCTTTTTTTAATTTTTTTTTTTGAAATGACTTTCAGCATATTAATGTGCCACATGATGATGCTGATTCTAGCCATATCTCTAGGAGTCACATATATATTTTACTTATGAATGTAGTAGTTCTTTCTCCGGCTTGTGGATAAGCATTGAACAAGTTATTTTCTCTGCCTAATCAAGAAAAATATAAGAAAAAGTTGAGGAAAATATTAAAAATATTTTAGGTTATTTAGTGTGTAATCTTCTCAAAACATTAGAGAAAGAAAAGTATAAAGGAAATGTAAAAGTGATATGCAGTTGAAGCCACCATATCTTACTGCACCATGTTTTATGTGAAAACATAAAAATGAAATGCAAATTTCATCTCACACAACTTTTGGACTATTTATTGCTTCTTATTTATCCTAAATGGGAAAGAAATGTTAATTTACCAATTTGAAAAATATTCACAGCAACAACCAATATACTCCAGCATTGATTATCAATTTTGAAGAAGACTTCGGTAGATCGAGCTTCTTCCATAACCTTCGCATCATTGAGTATATCTTCTGATCTTCTACTGCTGAAATTTTCTGTTGCATACACATAACACCATGTCCTACAGTTTGATGCAGGTTCACAAAGCTGAATTGATGATGCTCTTCTACTTTGGCAGTCCCTAGTCTTGTTTCATTTATATTTACTATTAGCTTCTTATGTACTATTTCACAACTTTTAAGACATTAATTTAGTTTCTGAACTAATAAGTTATTGAATTTCGCTTTAACCGTGACCAAACCATAATCATATTTGAAAATTGATTAGTTGGAAGAAAATCATCAATTATCTGGTGTGAGTTTCTTAGATCCAGTTGGAGCAAAACCTAACTCCGTTTCTTGGACTTCTTGGGCTGGCCAATCTTATTACATTTGGGTCGAAGATAGTTGATATCTTTACTGTAACGTTATCGAAACCAGTAAAAAAGAGATTTCAAAAGTATCAAAGCTCTAACGTTCCGGTTGGAAGCTTATTAGTGTTTTACAGGCAAAATTATGTTACTAATCACATTCACATTTGCACCACTTTTTGAACCTCTAGTAGCCCTACTAATTATATCAAGTTTAACCGAAAAAGACCAGAGGAAGAACAGATCCATGTATGTTGTTAAATTAGATTAGCACACTTGCAAGATAAAAGGTCAAACCAAACTATAATTAACAAACCGGAACCAGAACCAAGTCTAACACAAAAACAAAGCAACCTCAAAAGAGGAGTGATAAACGTTCAACAACACAAAATAGGGATCTTAACGGCACTTGCAATCCTTGGCCACAAGTCAGCACACTCCTTTCCAGTAGGTCCAGTGATAGCAGATCCTATAATCCATTACACACAGATTCATTAGGCTAAAATCAATTGATTTTTGGTAGTTTATTGTAACTACTATTGGATGAATGTTACCTTTCATTTCACCCTTGGGATTGACAATGACACCAGCATTATCTGCAAAAAAAAATCACAAAATATCAATTTCATATAACAATTAACCACACAAAGTCACAACATTTAAGATGAAACCATAGAGTTATGCTTACCCTCAAAGATGAAGACACCATCCTTTGGGCGCCAAGGCTTCCTCTGCCTAACAATAACAGCAGGCAAAACTTTCTTACGGAGATCAGGTTTACCTTTCTTCACAGTAGCCATAACCATGTCACCGACACATGCAGATGGCAAACGGTTAAGACGACCCTTGATACCCTTTACAGAAATGATGTAAAGATTCTTGGCTCCAGTGTTGTCAGCACAGTTCACGGTGGCTGCCACTGGAAGACCCAGTAACATCCTGAACTTGTTACCAGAGGTTCCTCCTCTTCCTGTAATCATATGAAACAAATGGCAGATCAGTAACAGAACATGCTATCTAGAATCATTTGGTCGGAAAATGATAAAGACGACATGTTAAACCCATAGATCAACTCAAATACAGCTCAAGAGGTTAATATCTATAAGTATAAGAGCTCGTGATCTAACATTACAGTATTCGGATGACAATGAAGAGAGATCCTTACCTCGCTTCGACATGGTTGCAGAGTCAGCAGCTCTTCGATGGTGGTGAAGAGAGAAGGTTTATGTTATGAGTTTTATAATAACAAAATAAATTATATAATGGAAAATATTATTTAATTGATATCTTTAATACAGACGCTTCATAGATGATCATACATGAGGTCTAATTAATTTTTAGCATGGTCGCAACAACAAAATCCCAAAACACAATCCCCGTCCCCGAAATCAGATGACCTACAGTCAATACTGCATTCATACGGTCCATATGTACTCGTACATTTGTTAAAACATCGTGTTCTCATCACTGCACATAAACACACACCCACGTCATGTATCTATTGTGAAATAATATTTTTGATAAAAAAGCTAATCAACAGCAATATATATATATATTAAAATATATGAGTTTGATCAAAAAAAAATATATGTATATACCTGATCGTGAACCCAGAGCATTTTGGCTAGACATGGAAACAACCATTATAGCTACAAGAAAAAACATTGCTAAGTTTTTTAGGAAACCCATTTTGTTTCTCTTGTTTTATCAGTCTATTGAAGAAAATAAAATGTTACGTAATGTTATAGGACTCGAATAAGTCTTATTTATATAACTTGAAATCTTTGTGCCATGATTTTTCTATTCAATTCTCGCCATAAAGATTTTTTTTCATATTTGTCAGCAAAATTATATTTAGGGTTGACCATAAAAACATCTTCATGGCTATAGAATGGGGGATCTAACAATGAATTAATTGTAAAAAGTATGAAAAAGAAAGATATAATATCTCATTTGATATCATTAAAATTTCATGAGATACTCTATCTAAAAATGGCATATTATAATTGGTTTAACTTTTTATACAGTATATGTAAAGTTAAGTTGTATTAAATTCCCGCAATAAAAAGACTAGGTTCTCTCCAGGGATTGACACATCAGCTTTTTAGAAGCTTGAGAATGTGACATGTCAATTAATGAAAAAAGTGAGAAATCCAATCAATTTATTTTGTTCATCCACTTCATGTTACACGTAATAAGAAGTTGAATCAGATCTTCACCAATTTGCGCTTGTTGACCACGTCAACATTAAATTCTTAGCGATCCTACTTCTTAAATTCTGTCCACTATTCTTATCGATCTCTCTTGCCAGACTATACCATTTGTTCATACATTATTAGTGGTCTATTTATCAACTAAAGAAAAAAGAAACAACCCATCGAGCTTTGTAAAATTGACTTTACAGAGAACTAAGGATTCTTTGACCTCATACATACTTACGATCAGAGAATCATGATTACAAACGTGTACGGAGATGATCATATTGCATTTTGAGGCACTGGATTCATGAGCAAAAGTAAAGATTATTTAGATACATCAACTTTTTTTGTGCAACAGGTACATCAACTTAAACTTAAAAATAAAAATGTTTAGAAAAATCATTAAACATTCCAGATTTTGAGTTTGCCATTTAAAATCGAGCAATAAAAATATTGTAAGTAATGTTTGACATATATAAAGAACATCGGTAGTATATTAGTATTAGCAATGTTTGACAACAGAACCACAATAACAATAAATCAATGCAAAAAGAAACATTAAAAAATAATGGAAGGAAGGTGAAGTTTGGAATATATAACGTCTAAAAACCAAAAGGATAGGAAAATAAATAGTCAAGTATGAGTTAAGATCCCATTGTCATATCCTACAATTAAAGAGAAAATTAGGGAAGTGAACAATAAAAGATGAAGAAAATTTATCAAAGGACTTGCATTGGATCCAAAGTTATACAAAGTCATTCGATAAATACTCCATCTATTTCAAAATATATGATGTTTTAGATATATACCAACTATTAAGAAAGTTACTTTTTATTTTAAAAATATCATAAAAATATAAATTTAAAATTATTTAACCAACTATAAAATAGAGAACAAAATAATATGTGATGCACAATTTTTAATGAAGTTAAAAGTTACATAGAAAATTGAAAACATTTTATATATTGAAATATCATAACCTTCTAAAACATTATACATTAATAAACGGAGGGAATAACAATTTTGGGACGATGAAAAGATGTTCAGTAATGCTGATAATTATATTTAGTTTTGGAGACTATGGAAAGGAGGGTTGCACTGGAAATATTAGCAAGTAAAAAACGAAGCTTTTTTAGTGGGATGACATTGATGAAATCTTAAGAGAATTATAGTAACTAACACTATAGAGCTGTAATCATTTTAACAACATTGATAATAAATAATATTTGGGTAAAAACCATTAACTTTTTTTGACTAAAAACCCTTTACTTTTCTATAAATAAATATATAAACGTGAAGTAAACATATGTACAAGGATTTAATAAAGGTGACAAGTTAAAATCGCAAAACTTAAAAATAAAACATAAACAAAACAATAATATTTTTGCGGTTTCATCCACTTTTAAATATTTTGTTTTAAAATTAATGATTACATTAAATATATATTTCTTTCAAAATATTCAGATTTATTTTTTTTGTTTATGAAAATAAAAAGATATGAATATTTCCGTGGCGTAGTGCGGATATATACCTAGTATTTATAAAAAGTTGAATTTTTAATGGATTTCTCTTGCAATGAAGTTGTTCGGTACTAAATGCAATACATGGAAATTTATGACTTAGTGAAAATTTATGGTTCGTGTATATATTCAAAAGTCAACAATGGAAAATAATATATATGGTCAGATATTGTTTCGTTTTGGTTATAAATATGGTCAAATATTGTATTCTATTGTTACTAACTTATATTTAGGATAAAAACAAATTGAATAATTCAAAATATTTCTTTTTATGTTTATCATTTGTGTGTATATGATGGGATATAAATGATTTGGTGCAAACTTATGAATATAGTCAAAAGTATATGTGGTCAAATATTTTTTTTTCTTTTTTGATTAAAAATATGGTCAAATATTTTTTTCTTGCTGTATATAAAATAGAAATTAATAGTTGTAAAATGAAAGCATTTTAAAATAAATATATGGCAATGGAGAAAATTCGAAATGATATGTAGTCAAATGTTCTATAGATAGATACAAAGTTGTGGTATATACTTTATTATTTACTAGGATAAAACCCGTCATACGGGCGGATAAGCACGTGATAAATAATAGAAAAGTATTTTAGATTCTAATAAACATTTGACAATTTTCGGTTATTTTTTGTATCAATTTTTGCGCTAAGATTTTAGTAAAATTGTGGGAGGTAGGGTTATTAAAAAGCAATAATTGTATTTAAAGAGTAACAATAGTATTGTGTGAGTATGCATTAATAGTTTAACATATACAAATATCGCCGGAGATCGTTTATTCCTAAAGAACAACTTGTTTAGGAACAGTTTGGATCTCTAGACTGGCTTGGATCGTAGTATAGGTTTTAATTATCCTTCTGTTGTAAAAAAAAAAAGTTGTATGATGGTAATGTTCGTGTTTTATTGGAAGATGTAAGAGGAGTAAATCTGGTGCTAACTTGAATTGAAACCCAAGTAGCATGTTTTTGTTATTTTCTCTTTATTTTCAATGTTGTAAGGCTTGAAAAAATTATGTTTTTGTTTTTTTCACTGAGATTTTCTAAACATTTACAGACAGTATTAGTGTATAGATTAAATGAAAATACATTAATTACTTTGTTTTTGTTACTAAATACAAAACTTTAGAAGAAACTATTGTTCGCAAAATAAATAAATGAATATCAATAAAAGAAAGCAAGATATAAAACTCGCATTCGTTACTTTGTATTTGTCACCATAACTTAAAGAATTAGTATTTTCGGTAAAAGAACTGTAAGATTTTTTTTTTGGACTAAACTGTAAGATTTATTACTCGAAGTAAAATCCAGAACCAGACCAGTTAATGTTGATTTTTAGTATTTCTTTGAATTGGGTTTTGATTTAAACGGGAGTATTAAATAACTCTATTCAGCAAAGTTAACGAAAATATCTAATCGGACAGTTGTAAAGCCATTTCCTCTTTTCTTTTATATACTAGTATAGATTTTCGTCACCATCATCTTAAAAGAAGAAAAGGCTATACGAAAAATCAACTTTGTCTTTTATCTATTTAATTTTCTTGAAGTTATCTAATCTCTCTTTTCTTCTAGGAATTTTTAGAGAGAATATAAATGGTTTCTGGATTTTCTGGCGACGATGGTGGGCTGGAGTTTTAGAGCGGTGCTGATAGATATATCCTTGGTGGTTCGGGAACTGTGATAAACTCTGATAACAATAACCATCTGCTACATATAAGGATTAGGTCCCGAAATATTCCTTATCAGACATCAGGTGGAAATGAAATCGCTGAAAAAACACTCTTGCTGATTTTAAAGCAACTCAACAACAACATTTGTTTCATAATCAAGCAGCTATTACCACATTTCATGTTAAGGTTCCTGAAGCCTAGAAATTTTAATAATCTTCAATTGCCGACAACCGGAAAAAAACATGTAGAAATATCTAAAACGATTCATAAAAAAAAATGATGAACTTCACAGAGTTGAGCTCATGTATTTATAGCTGAAAATCCGCAACCATTTGAGATAGAAGGAGATGTATAGAATCAAACTTTGTGGGATGAGTCGGTGATATTAATGACAGCATCAACTGTATTAAGTGAACTTAACTAAAAGCCTAACACTATAGTCTAACTTTAAAAGAAGGAAAAAGAAGCGTGTCATAACCTAATGCTTTTCGTTGCTCAAAAAGAAACCTAATGCTTTTCATACGGTCTAACTTTAAAGTTAAAACCTTGTTGTTTATACTGAAGAAACTCAAACCATTATTAATAAATAAACATCTTTGTTTTTTAGCAAGCCCAAAAACTAATAATATCAAACACAAAATGAATAACACACACTTTCACAATCTGACGTTTCAAAACTTCATGAAACTAATTGCTGAGGTGGCTTCCCAGAAGAGAAAGAAACTTTTTTCGGATAGAAAAAAAGAAACTTTTCTTAGAATGTTTTTTTTTGAATTTATGACATATATAACCATTTTCAAATAAACATTTTATGGTTCTTTTGAAGAAAGTAATTTAAACATTTTATTTATATCATGAAAATAAACTTTTTTATTTTGTTTTATATTTATTTTTTATTTGTTATATCTCCTAGTATTTTACAATTAATATTTAAGTCTATATTTTGATTATTGTATTAATTTTTTGTTGTGGTTTCTGTCAATATTTTGGTAGTTTTCTGCATTAAGTTTAATGATGAGAAAAAAATTATTGAATATACTCTTTTGAAATTTTCGTTGAGAAAAAACTATTGAATATACTCTTTTAAATTTTTCGTTGGTAGATTAACATCTAATAATTCTCGCGTTTCATCCTTCTACGTTTAACTTGCATCAAAAATAGAAATATTTTATCAAAAACCAATTAATTTTTTATAAATGTTTTTCTTAGAACTTGAACATCGCATTTCTTTGGTGTCTATAGACGATAATGAAGTTAATTTCACAATTCGTCAAAATATTCCACCCAGACCTCATGTCGTTTCATGACTAACATAAACCATAAACCATATGTAGTTCTCCTCTAGATAGTATATCTGGAAAGACATGGTTACTTTTTAAAAGTTATGAAACTATAATCAATCTCCGTCATCATCCGGACAGAAGAGTTTGATTTCTCGGACCAAACAAAAAAGAAAGAGTTTGATTGATTTCGTCTCCTTCCAGCTTTGCGATCGTTAACTTCCAATTTCACATCGTCGTGATTGTAATAATTTTCTGGTGAAATGATTCAAACTTTCGAAGTAGCTATTCGATTGTGATAGATCTCTAAAGAATATATACATGTTATTTTACCAAAAAAAGAAAACAAATATACACATGTTTGTTACAATATATCAGGGATCTCCCTTGAGTTACTCTAACTTATCTAAACAATATTAACAGAATATTCTTTAGAGTCTATCAGATTGATGGGTTACGTCGACCACACGCGGTGGCTCTCCTCCTGTTCGGTATCTTAGGAATCGTTCGGTTTCTTCATGCGTACAACCGAGTCGGCGATCGAGGCTACGGTACGATATCTTTATCTAATCTTCGCTTGCGATTCACTTTGTTCATCATTAGCTGGTGCCAAAGACGTTTTGGCTAATCGAAAGTATCTGAGGTATCTTTTTAAGAAAAGTGAGAGAAAATGATGAACTCTAGACGCAGAGATATTGTGAAGAGCTTACCAGTTACCCCTCTGGCCATATCTATATATAATGATTTTTTAGGGAAAAAGATTGCAGTATGTTTCTTCTTCTTATTTTTTGTTCGTTAAAAGGCCTCTTTTATTTGTGAAGCCTTTCTATTTGTGCAATAATCCTTTGTTTATTGATCTTTTCAAATAGTGCAATATTCAATTCTTTTTGAAGGTGAAACTAAGAAGGAAAAAAAGAAAAACATCTGTCTGCTTTCTTCGTCTTTCATCAAATTCAGCTTTGGTTGGGAATAACACAGCATTCTTGTAATAAAAGATGCACTTGAACCTAAACTTTGATGAAATCTACTATAAAGCTTTTCCATTTTTATAAATATATATGTTAATCAGTTGGGCTGGCCAATCTCCTTACATATCGAGCTTTAAAAGTTTTTCTCGGGCCGAAGATAGTCGATACGGTAACGTTAACTACCAAATAAAATTTAGATTTTAAGAGAATAGAATTATACCAAAGGACCAACAAGTCCACGTTTCTTCCTAAGTTAGATATCGAGATTAACCTCATAGTTGAAAATTAAAGGTTGAACCAAACTATAATAACAAGCAAACCGGTAAAATATTGGAACTAGAATCAAGATCAATGTCTAAAACAAAAGAAAACAAAGTATCCTCAACAGAAGAGAGATTAAACGTTCAAGAGATATCTTAAACGATGGCGTTCGCAGCACTTGCGATCCTTGGCCACAAGTCAGCACACTCCTTTCCAATAGGTCCAGTGATAGCAGATCCTATAATCCATTACACAGAGATTCATTAGAGGCTAAAATCAATTGATTTTGGTAGTTTATTGTTAACACACTATAGAATGACTTGTTACCTTTCATTTCACCCTTGGGATTGACAATGACACCAGCATTATCTGCAAAAACAATCACAAAATATCAATTTCATATTACCATTTAAAGATGAAAACATAGAGTTATGCTTATTACCTTCGAAGTACATGAAGACACCGTCCTTTCGGCGCCAAGGCTTCCTCTGCCTAACAATGACAGCAGGCAGAACCTTCTTACGTAGATCAGGTTTACCTTTCTTGACCGTAGCCATAACCATGTCGCCAACACATGCAGATGGCAAACGGTTAAGACGACCCTTGATACCTTTCACGGAGATGATGTAAAGGTTCTTGGCTCCAGTGTTGTCAGCACAGTTCACGGTGGCTGCCACTGGAAGACCCAGTGACATCCTGAACTTGTTACCATAGGTTCCTCCTCTTCCTATATAACAATGTAACAAATGGCAGATCAGTAACAGAACCGGCTATCTAGAACTAAAGATCATTTGGTCGGAAAATGTTAAACCTATAGATCAACTCAAATACAGCTCAAGAGGTTAATATCTATAAGAGTATAAGAGCTCATGATCTAACATTGCAGTATACGGATGACGATGAAGAGCTGGAGAGAGAATCTTACCTCGCTTTGACATGGTTGCAGAGTCAGCAGCGCTTCGATGGTGGTGAAGAGAGAAGGTTTGATAGTATATATGGTTAAGCTAGAGTTTTCATCGTGGGCTGACTTGGATTTGATAGTATGGGCTGTAAAAGCTTACTAAAAAGCCCAATAATGCAATGTAATACAATTGGCGAGTTCTTAATTCACAAAATAAATCTCGTCGGTATTTTATCTATATTATTATCTAATTAATGAATAAAATATATAAATTATCCACAAAATAAAAATGAATTTTCAAATTTTTATTAGATAAAAATTAATAATAGTGAAAATGTCCAAAATCTAAAAATATATTTTAGAATAATGATGACACAAGAAAAACAAAGAGACAAGAATGATTAAACATAATGGCTTGCATATAATATGAATATATATATATATATAATTTCTCTAAATATGTAAGCACAACTCCTATATTCTAAGTTTTTTTGCTTCTGTTTGCCGAAGATAGTTGTTATGTTTGTACTAATTTTGGTCAATAATTTTGTTAGATTGATCTTGATCCATATAGATGATCACTATCCTTACATGATAGTAATGTTGGATTACTTTCACACGATAAACAAACTTCTTTAACTGAATGTATATATGGAAGTGTTGTATCTGCAAAGCTTAGAAGATTAGAGCAATTTGGACCAAATCACAAAGGTTCTCATGGCATCAATTGATCTGCTCAAGCTAGATATATTTAGAGGAATTGTTGAAGTGTTTGGAAAGAAAATAAATATAATTGGTGGAAAAGAGACTCTGAAGGAGTATGAAGTTTATATGAGATTCAAAATGAAGGCGTGAGTTTGGAAGATTTCGGTAGCTCTCTCTAATTCAATATTGTTTTGAGTTTTAAAACAACTTTTGATCATTTCTGCAAGCCATAATTTTCCTTGGTTATTCCAATTCATTTGTTGAAAACACAAAAGGAGATTCCAATTCATTTGTTGAAAAACCAAGGAAAATTATGGCTTGCAGAACTCAAGCGTACTGGAAGTAAGCATATCATACGTCAAGGTTAGACAGCGTTTTGCAGAGATAACAGATTGGAGCCTGAAGATATCTGTATGTTCAGAAAAATTGAAGGAGGAGAGCTTAAGTTTACCTTTCAACTAGTAAAGTTGGAAAAGGAACAACCAGCAATCGAAGAAGAACCAGTAATCAAAGAAGAACCAGCAATCCAACAACATGGACAACAACCAGCAATAATACAACAAAAATGCTCTCAAACAAAAACCATATAGATTATTAGAGCTTAAGTTTAGAGAAATTAGTTGTTATGTTTGTACTAATTTTGGTCAATAGTTTTGTTAGATTGATCTTGATTCATATAGATGATCACTATCCTTACATGGGAGTAATATTGGATTACTTTCACACGATAAACAAACTTCTTTAACTGAATGTATATATGGAAGTGTTGTATCTGCAAAGCTTAGAAGATTAGAGCAATTTGGACCAAATCACAAAGGTTCTCATGGCATCAATTGATCTGCTCAAGCTAGATATATTTAGAGGAATTGTTGAAGTGTTTGGAAAGAAAATAAATATAATTGGTGGAAAAGAGACTCTGAAGGAGTATGAAGTTTATATGAGATTCAAAATGAAGGCGTGAGTTTGGAAGATTTTGGTAGCTCTCTCTATTTCAATATTGTTTTGAGTTTTAAAACAACTTTTGATCACTTCTGCAAGCCATAATTTTCCTTGGTTATTCCAATTCATTTGTTGAAAACACAAAAGGAGATTCCAATTCATTTGTTGAAAAACCAAGGAAAATTATGGCTTGCAGAACTCAAGCGTACTGGAAGTAAGCATATCATACGTCAAGGTTGGACAGCGTTTTGCAGAGATAACAGATTGGAGCCTGAAGATATCTGTATGTTCAAAAAAATTGAAGGAGGAGAGCTTAAGTTTACCTTTCAACTAGTAAAGTTGGAAAAGGAACAACCAGCAATCGAAGAAGAACCAGTAATCGAAGAAGAACCAGCAATCCAACAACATGGACAACAACCAGCAATAATACAACAAAAATGCTCTCAAACAAAAACCATATAGATGATTAGAGCTTAAGTTTAGAGAAATTAGTTGTTATGTTTGTACTAATTTTGGTAAATAGTTTTGTTAGATTGATCTTGATCCATATAGATGATCACTATCCTTACATGAGAGTAATGTTGGATTACTTTCACACGATAAACAAACTTCTTTAACTGAATGTATATATGGAAGTGTTGTATCTGCAAAGCTTAGAAGATTAGAGCAATTTGGACCAAATCACAAAGGTTCTCATGGCATCAATTGATCTGCTCAAGCTAGATATATTTAGAGGAATTGTTGAAGTGTTTGGAAAGAAAATAAATATAATTGGTGGAAAAGAGACTCTGAAGGAGTATGAAGTTTATATGAGATTCAAAATGAAGGCGTGAGTTTGGAAGATTTCGGTAGCTCTCTCTAATTCAATATTGTTTTGAGTTTTAAAACAACTTTTGATCATTTCTGCAAGCCATAATTTTCCTTGGTTATTCCAATTCATTTGTTGAAAACACAAAAGGAGATTCCAATTCATTTGTTGAAAAACCAAGGAAAATTATGGCTTGCAGAACTCAAGCGTACTGGAAGTAAGCATATCATACGTCAAGGTTGGACAGCGTTTTGCAGAGATAACAGATTGGAGCCTGAAGATATCTGTATGTTCAAAAAAATTAAAGGAGGAGAGCTTAAGTTTACCTTTCAACTAGTAAAGTTGGAAAAGGAACAACCAGCAATCGAAGAAGAACCAGTAATCGAAGAAGAACCAGCAATCCAACAACATGGACAACAACCAGCAATAATACAACAAAAATGCTCTCAAACAAAAACCATATAGATGATTAGAGCTTAAGTTTAGAGAAATTAGCTGTTATGTTTGTACTAATTTTGGTCAATAGTTTTGTTAGATTGATCTTGATCCATATAGATGATCACTATCCTTACATGGGAGTAATGTTGGATTACTTTCACACGATAAACAAACTTCTTTAACTGAATGTATATATGGAAGTGTTGTATCTGCAAAGCTTAGAAGATTAGAGCAATTTGGACCAAATCACAAAGGTTCTCATGGCATCAATTGATCTGCTCAAGCTAGATATATTGAGAGAAATTGTTGAAGTGTTTGGAAAGAAAATAAATATAATTGGTGGAAAAGAGACTCTGAAGGAGTATGAAGTTTATATGAGATTCAAAATGAAGGCGTGAGTTTGGAAGATTTCGGTAGCTCTCTCTATTTCAATATTGTTTTGAGTTTTAAAACAACTTTTGATCACTTCTGCAAGCCATAATTTTCTTTGGTTATTCCAATTCATTTGTTGAAGACACAAAAGGAGATTCCAATTCATTTGTTGAAAAACCAAGGAAAATTATGGCTTGCAGAACTCAAGCGTACTGGAAGTAAACATATCATACGTCAAGGTTGGACAGCGTTTTGCAGAGATAACAGATTGGAGCCTGAAGATATCTGTATGTTCAGAAAAATTGAAGGAGGAGAGCTTAAGTTTACATTTCAACTAGTAAAGTTGGAAAAGGAACAACCAGCAATCGAAGAAGAACCAGTAATCGAAGAAGAACCAGCAATCCAACAACATGGACAACAACCAGCAATAATACAACAAAAATGCTCTCAAATAAAAACTCAAATCATGGAATGTGCCTTACATCAAGTATATATATATGTTTATGTTGACTAATAATGCTGAATCTCAAAATGCTGAATCTCAGGAGTTGAGGTTATATTCAAGTTCCATTAAGGAAGAAATTCTGAAGGTTCAACAGAACTATACAGAACAGTTCAGCCAATTAGGTGAGGGAATAATGTAACAGATGCTAGATTTTTCATGACTTGTAATTTTTATAGTCTTTGATGAATCAATATCTGTCTTTTCAGGAAATAAATTGATTGAACTTAGCAAAGTTGCCAAAAAAAAACTATCATGATGTACTAACCGAAAACCGGAAACTTTTCAACGACCTTCAAGAACTTAGAGGTATTAAGAGCATCAAATCTTTCTCTTATAAATTTTCAAAATCGATGTTGTCTATATATATATATATATATGTCTTTGGCTTCCACATATATATAATTTGTATACTTTGGCTTCCACAGGAAACATTAAAGTGTTTTGTCGGATGAGACATTTGCTTCCTGGACAAGGTGCAGCAAACAGCATGGTTGAGTATATTGGTGAGGATGGAAAACTAGTAGTTAGGAATCCAGTTAGGAATCCCACTAAGTCCGGTAAAGATTTTTGGAAATTTGTTAAACAAAGTTTATACTCCAGCTGCAACTCAAGGTGATGTTCATTTTTTCTTCCAATGTGTTTACATTTGATGCATCAAATTATTGGTCTGCCTCATATATAAAATTATTGAATTGCTTTAATTTTATTGTTTGTAATTATTTAAATTGCCAAGATAATTTTCTTAAATGTATTCTTCAGTTAATATAACATTTTATAAAACTGGATGGAGACAATCTCAAGAACAACTTTAGTATCATTTATAACATTACCATCATCATGTGCCCGTTTTCAAAGATAATATCAGGTTGAATAGAAACCGATCAAATTTTTGAAAGGAAACAGGATTAATATATTTGTTTGAATTAATTTATTTTATAAAAGGATATTTTAAAAATATTAAAGCTAATTAAATTCTTCTTTATTATATGAAAATATTATCTAGATTTCCTATTCTTTTTTTTTGTAAATTTATATGCAACTACTATATTTTTTTAAATGAAATGATCAAAGTTTTATGCAATATTTGCTGCTTTGAAGATTATTTTCCAAAATGTACTCTTCGTTTAATATTAAATAGGATAGGATTGAGAAAGTCTCAAAAGAATTTTAATATCATTTTTAACATTGCCATCATTATGCTGCTATTGCAAAGATTAGAAATTTGATCATATTATTGAAAGGAAAAGGGATTAATACATCTGCTGCAATTATTTGATGTGAACCAATTTTTTAAGGGATCTTATAAAACATGTTATAAGATCCAATAGCTTAGCCCAATAAATGTGGAAAACAGAAGTGAGACACCTGCGGATGAACAGAGGAAGTTATAGATGAACAGAGGAAGAAGAGAGGTGATATTAGATATTTGTTGATTAATTATTTTGATACCAAAACCTTAGGGACCTTAAATACATAAGTTGACATAAGTGTAACAACAACGTTCAATCATATAATAAATAGTTGCAAAAGACTCGTCATCGCTCGGTTTATCTAGCTCATTCTCTTCCTTCAGTCTTTTAGCCACTTTGAAGTTTACCGTTGTCCGTTGACCTCTACCACCTGACCGATAGAGCCTTATTGTTTCTTTCTTCTTCTTTTTTTTTTTGGTTAAAAATATGGTTAAATATTGTTTTCTATCTAGTAAAAAAAAATGAAATGTCATATATTTAAAAAAATTATAATTAGCTATGTTAGGAAATAAAATTCAAAAAATGATCCCAAGTCAAATATTACATAAAATTCAACAGTAGCATAACACTTAATTACTTATTGTCCGAAATTTTTTTCTATATTATACAAATTCAGCAACCAATTTTTCTAGTCAAATATTACATATCCACCTGACATATTTGTTGTATTTGTCTACCTTAGGTTTAGTAAGTACTCACACTTCAAGATATTTGTCAAGAGGTTCAATGGCTAACGAATGTTAGTGATGTGCCGTATCCACCTTTATTTTATGTGTTACCTAGACATTGAGTTTTATTTACAACAGTAGACTTAAATTTCACTATTAATTGAAGAATGCTCTTGTATTCTTGTCCTCTGTTTATTCTTCGGCGGCTGCATAACTCCGTAAACACACAAGCTTTTGTTACTTCTACCACAAGTTACCGTCAGAGGTTAGTGTTCCCATACGGAAACAATCTCTCGATTAAACAGAAAGGCTACTGCGAGATGTCAAAAAGATATTCAAACCTTCGATGACATGCATGGTAAGTCTCATAATATCTTTGGTTCATGGTGCTTTTACTATCAACCCTAGAAAGTAGAAACATTAGCCTTCATCGTTTGTAGAAATTCAAAGTCACCAGATCTCGACCTCTATGTGAAATGAGTTATATTTCATCTCCATCTCCCCTAGGTTTATCGCTTTCTTCTGATTTCTATGCGAACTATGACCATATATAGATCTCTAATAACATGTCGAACAAGGCAATACGTTCTTGGAACAACTTGCAGACTGATGATTGTAGTGACTTCCGACGTATAAAAAGTCTATTTTGAAAACGGAGATTCGATCGTATATTTACCCTTTCCATTTTGTTGAAAAAAAAATTGAATCTCAGAAGTGATTTCAGTGGAAGTTTCCCTAGAATATGTTCAACTAGGTCATGGAATAGATCATAGATGCATAACGTAACTAGTGTTTGGATTTCACTTTCGTTCCTGTTTTATTACTCTGGAGTTTATAGTTGGTTGATCTTGTCTCTTTGTTTACTTTCTTAGGTTATATCCTCCAAGTGCCTCATAACCACTTGGATCATAAGTGCCTCATAAACACTTGGATCATGATATCATATCCTCCAAGTTGCCAAACCAGTTTTCTCGTCATTTAATACTCTGAATCGGATCCATCTTGAACCGGCTTCATTCACCACTTCGAATCTTGATCCAACAGAAACTAACAATACTTTTAATAAAAATTATGAAAGTGCCTCTCCTATTTTCTTTACTAGTTTGGGAGAAAGAATTATAAACGAAGTTGACTAATAAATTATAATCTCCTTATCAGTATAAACCATTCATAACGAAGAATATATCAACCCATAATTGTCTCATTCTTACAAATCAAACTAAATTGAAATGTTATCCTATAACTTTTATAAATCTCAGCAAAAAAAAAAAAAATCGAAGAACATGCACATGTGAAAACTCGTAAATATTGAAAACGCACCGTTTAGCTCTGGGTGAAAAAAAGTGCGAAAGGGCGATTTGGGTTTCTCGAACGATAATCGGCATGAGCACGGCGGATCCGCCGGGATTGACTCCTTCTCCGACGAAAGGAGGTCCATCCCAGGAGGAATCGCAAGGATCTGAACATGACACGCAGCACGATCTGGTCATCACGGATCATTTGAAGGAGGATTCAATAAAAGAAGGAGAGATGGCGAAGACGAATCTGGAGATCAAAGCAGATGGCTCGGTTCAGGATCTTAAGGATCAGGATAAAGCCTCTGGGGGATCGAAAAGTTCGTGGATTGGAGCGGTTAAGGGACAAAAAGTTCTAAGGAAATACGAAGTTGAAGTAACAATGAAAGACGGGATTGGATCGGTGACAGTTCCAGAGGAGATAACAAAGGATGTGCCACCGTTGTGGGATGATTTTCTAGTTGGAAAATTCCTGGATACTGCGCCGCATATTGCTAAAGTTCACGCAATTATTAGCAAGATCTGGACGCTAAATGATAAAGCACAGAAGGTAGAAGTGTTCGAGGTCGATACCACTACGATGAAGTTCAGAGTTCCAAACCAAATGGATAGAAGAAGGATTTTGAGAAGAGGTATGTGGAACTTAGCAGGAGTACCAGTGGTTGTGACGAAATGGTCGCCGGTGATTGAAAAGGAGAAGCCACCAACGCAGTCTATTCCGATGTGGGTCCACGTTAAGAATGTTCCTCTCTCGATGTTCTCGTGGCAGGGACTAAGCTTCTTAACAAGTCCAATAGGGAGTCCAGGCAGGTTACATCCAGAAACGGCGCAATGCCTTAATCTTGATGTAGCTAAGATATTTGTGAATGTTGATCTTACAAAGGACTTGCCAAAGAAGATGAATTTCAACATTCAAGGAGAAAATGTTATGGTGGAGTACGCATACCCGTGGCTACCGACAAAGTGTTTGAAGTGTGATAAATGGGGGCATATGGTTAAGGCGTGTTTAAAGGAGAAAGAGGTTCAGAAAGAGCAGAAGGAAGATTTGGAGGAGGGTGAAGTAGAAATCAATAAAAAAGAAAACGAAGGTGTGGAAAAGGAGATAGAAAATGGGGAGATAGCAGTGGTTTCATTGGAGGTTTCTGATACAATAAATGCTAAGGAGAAGAGTAAAACAGGGTCTAAGACTGTAATAACACAAGAAGAAGAAGATCTTGAGAGGGTAAAAGAATGGCTTACTGTTTCACCAGGAAAGTCTAGCCGTTCTTCACCAACAAGTCAGAAGGGATTGGAATTTGGTCAGGTTTCCATATTAACTAAATCAAGATTTGCAGTTTTAACCCCAATGGAGGAGCAGGATGAATTGGTTAAGGAAGCTGAGGAACAAATTGAAGAAGAGAGTCTTGATGTAACACGAGAAGAAGAGGTGATCCATCGGAAGATGTTGCCTCGAGAGTCTAAGGTAAATCATCGATACCTAAAAGACAAAGCGGGTCAGAAAGCTCAGGAGATGGATCCTGGTCTTCTGAATAAAAAGAAACCTCGTCGCCAATAATATGTCTGGTTTTTACTGGAATATTAGAGGTTTTAATAAATTTTCTAAACATTTGGTTGTGCAAGATTGGGTGAGGAAGAGTGGGTTTCAGTATGGGTGTTTGATAGAGACAAGGGTGAAGGAAAATAAAGCGAAAAGTATTTTGGAGAAAGTTTTTCCAGGCTGGTCTTACATCACAAACTATGATCATCACCGATTAGGGAGGTTATGGTTTGTTTGGAGTCCAAGAGTGAGGGTTACTCCTTGTTTTCAGAGCTCGCAGCTAATTACTTGTTCAGTTCTGTTGGATGGTTTGGAGGAGGAGTTTTTTTGCTCGTTTGTTTACGGTTTCAACTTGGCGGAAGAAAGAAAGGAACTTTGGAGGGATCTCAAAGACCACCAGGATTCTCCTATCTTGAGGAAATCACCATGGATTGTTCAAGGGGATTTCAATGAGATTCTCAGTGGGATAGAGCATTCTGTTGTGGATTCTCCCCCGGATTCATCGGGTATGAGAGAGTTCCAAGATACTGTTCAGTACTGCTCCTTGATGGATATGTCGTATCAGGGACCACGGTTTACTTGGTGTAATAAAAGGGACAATGGAGTTATCTGCAAAAAACTTGACCGCACGCTGATTAATGAAGTTTGGTTAAGAAGGATGCCTCAATCTTACTGTGTATTCGAAGCAGGAGGGTGTTCGGATCACCAAAGATGCAGGGTTGTAATTAAAGCAGAGATAATGAAGCCGCGCAAACCTTTCAAGTTTGTTAACGCCTTAGTAGATATGCCTGAGTTTATCCCGGCGATAACCAGTTTCTGGTCAGATACAGAAGTGCTGTTCAACTCTACTTCTGCTTTGTTCAGGCTTTCAAAGAAGTTAAAAGCTCTAAAACCAGTTCTGAAGCAGCTAAGTAAAGAAAAAGTGGGGGAGATAGTGAAAAAAACAAAAGAGGCCTATATCAGCCTCTGTGAAGCTCAAACAAAAACGTTAGAGGATCCTATTCAAGCTAATATTGAGACAGAATCGATAGCGTATCGACGATGGATTTTTCTCTCCACACTGGAAGAAAAAGTTCTAAGTCAAAGGGCGAAAATACATTGGTTGGAAACTGGTGATGGTAACAACAAAAGTTTTCACAGAGCGGCTAAAGTCAGGGAAGTCAGAAATTCTATTAGAGAGATTAAAAGGTCGGATGGTTCTATAGCAGAAACTCAAGAAGACATTAAGCAAGAAGCTGTGGATCATTTTTATAAATTTCTCACACATGTTCCAGCAGAGTATACTGGTATAAGCACTGAGGAGTTGAAGTCTCTGCTTAATTTCGAGTGTTCTGAAGTGGATAGAAGTAAGCTAATGAGGGATGTAACTACCGAGGAGGTGAGAAAAGTCCTGTTCTCAATGCCTGCTGATAAATCGCCTGGTCCTGACGGGTTTACGAGCGAGTTCTTTAAAGCTTCATGGGCAGTAACAGGAGGAGACTTTGTTACTGCAGTCAAGTCTTTCTTTGATAAGGGTTTTCTCCCTAAAGGCGTGAACTCCACTATTTTAGCGCTTATACCAAAGAAGAACGATGCCAGCTTCATGAAAGACTACCGACCTATTTCATGTTGCAACGTGATTTACAAGGTAATTTCTAAGCTCTTAGCGAATAGAATGAAAGGGCTTCTCCCTCTATTCATATCCCTGAATCAGTCGGCGTTTGTCAAGGATAGACTTATCATGGAGAATGTCTTGCTAGCTTCGGAACTAGTTAAGAGCTACCATAAAGATTCTGTGTCTGAAAGATGTGCTATTAAGATTGATATTTCGAAGGCTTTCGACTCGGTTCAATGGTCCTTCTTACTATCAGTTCTTGCTGCATTAAATTTTCCAGAAAAATTTATTATCTGGATAAAGAAGTGCATCGAGCTGGCTTCTTTCTCAGTTCAGGTCAACGGTGAACTAGCTGGTTATTTCAATAGCAAGAGAGGTCTTCGACAAGGCTGTGCTCTATCTCCTTACTTGTTTGTTATAAGCATGCAAGTTCTATCAAAACTCTTGGATAAAGCAGCAGTGGAGGGAAAAATGGGTTACCACCCATACTGCAAGGAACTGAGTCTTACACACATCAGTTTTGCAGATGATGTACTGGTTTTCTCGGATGGGAAGAAGGACTCTGTGAAGGGAATTCTGGATGTGTTCAAAAATTTTGCAACAATATCGGGGCTAAATATTAGCCTTGAGAAATCCACTCTGTATCTGGCCGGTGTGAAAACAGAAGAATGCGATGCCATCTTGGAACAGTTTCCTCTCGATAAAGGATCCTTACCAGTACGGTATCTCGGTCTCCCTCTCCTTACAAAGAGGATGAATGTTCATGACTACAGTCCCCTTATCTCAAGAATTCGAGCTCGGATCTCCTCCTGGACAGCAAGGCATCTTTCTTTTGCTGGTAGACTCCAATTAATTGGCTCTGTGCTTTATAGCATCATCAATTTTTGGATGTCTGCTTACAGGTTACCAAACCAGTGTATTCAAGAGATAAATAGCATATGCGCAGCGTTTCTTTGGTCAGGACCGGTCCTTTCATCTCAGAAAGCAAAGGTTGCTTGGATTGATGTTTGTAAGCCGAAAGATGAAGGAGGTCTAGGTATCAAGAACCTAACAGAAGCGAATAGAGTAGCTTGTTTAAAGCTAATTTGGCGTATTTTGACAACAAGATCCTCACTGTGGGTTCAATGGATTTGGAAGTATCTCATCAGGAAGGGTTCTTTTTGGAGTGTTAAAGAGAAAAGTAGCCTTGGCTCATGGATGTGGAAGAAGCTGCTCAAATTGCGACCATTAGCCATTCAACTTACAAAAAAGGTGGTAAATAGTGGTTCAACTACATCTTTTTGGTATGAGAAGTGGTCACCTTTGGGTCAACTAATTGTACTAGCAGGAGAGAGAGGCTGTATGGATCTTGGCATTCCAATAAATTCCACGGTAGAAAGTGCTATCCGGATCTACAGAGCTAGAAGACATCGGGTTAATGTGCTACAGCTTATAGATCAAGAGATTATGGGTCTCAGGAATCGAGGTCTCAATCAGTTAGAAGATATTTGTCTTTGGAAGAGGGCAAATGGAGACTTCAAAGAGGGTTTCGTCACCTCGCACACTTGGGATCTCACAAGAAGCCATTCTCCAAAGGTGTTGTGGATGAAGGGAATTTGGTTTGCAGAGGCAACTCCAAGATTCTCTTTCTTAACTTGGCTGGCTATTCATAATAGGCTAGCAACAGGAGATAGGGTGCTCAGATGGAATCCTCTTGCTGCCTCCACTTGTTGGTTGTGTAAATCAGAAACTGAAACCAGGGATCACCTCTTTTTCGAATGCTCTTATTCTAAGGAAGTCTGGAATGGAACCGTTAGAAATCTGGCGGGGAATGGAGATATGTATCAATGGTCCAGTGTGATTCGGGTTGTGGTGAAAGGTTTACATGAACGAAGCTTAACTTTCCTGATGAGATATTGTTTTCAAGCTGTGGCTTATGAACTATGGTATGAGAGGAACACAAGAAGAGTGGGAAAAGCGTCTAGACCGGCTACTTGTCTGATTGCAAAGTTGGATAAACTAGTCCGGAACAGAATCACTTCCTTGAGAAGAAAAGAAAGAAGCAAGCATGAGAAGACTATGGAGATTTGGTTTGGCAGAAATTGATGGAGATTTCTGTTTCTTTTTTATTTCCGAAAGCTTGTAATTAGGCTACAGAAACATTTCTGTACAAAGGTTTTTTTTGATTTGAATAAAATTTAAAATTCTTTCAAAAAAAAAAAAAAAAAGAAAACTCGTAAATATGGTTAAGAAGATCGAAATACTAAAGACTATCAATACTTCATGTCGTCTCTAATATACACATAAGTTTATAATTTACAATTCGTCCACCATAATAAAGAAAACATGTGAAGGGTTTTAAGGGGGTTTTCCCTTTTTGGATGTGAGACATCGATTACTTGCGGTGGTGCAAACGTTTGGTTTGATGGGGTTAAATGTGCAATTTCGAAAGGTATGAGGTCAAAAATTGAATAAAACGTCCTGGTATTTTCACCACGATTATTTTTTAGGGACTTTTCTGAGATTTTATATAATAATGGGGCAATTGTGAAACATTTATTTTTTAAATAGCAAAAAAAAAAGGAAACGCATCACACACAGCAATAACTTCATCATCAACCTTTCTTTCTTACGCAATTATAACTTCAACTCCACTCTCTCTCTCTCTCTTGAATGTTGATCAATTCATAGAAGGAGAAGCTCTCTGCTTTGTTGCTTCTCTCTTCTCTCAAATTGAGAAACAGAGAGAGACGGGTGGAACAGAGTTCCCAGAGAAACATTGGGCTGATTTGACCATTCAGTTCTCAAATCGGCGAACTTGAGCTTCACCCACTTTTTTAAAATCAAGTCTTGAATTTTTCGCCACAAGATGTTTTGGTTTGGGTGTGACTGTTTTTACTGGAGCAGAGGAATCTCCGAGTTTGCTTCGGAACCGTCCGAGTCAAACCCCTTCTCGCTTCCCTCTCCTCTTCCTCGCTGGCCACAAGGTATCAAACCAACTTTCCTTTTCTGGATAGTGATTGCCATGTTAATCTTTGTTCTAATTTTAGGAATCTTTTTTTTTTATTTCTCCAGCTGAAATTTTGGTCTTATTAATAAATGTGTCAAGAATTGCCATGCGAAGAACAATATGAAACTTTGGATAATATTAGGGGAAAGAATCAAAAGATTCGAAATAGATAACCAAAAGATTGTTAATTAGCTCTCATTTGAGTCTGATTAGTCATTATTTTATTTTACATGCTTTAAATAAGATAAGATTTAACTAATCATAGACCCTTCCTTGGTTAGTGACTTAAATCTTATCTAGTTTTGTGGCTTAATTTAATATAATTTTTTGAAGAAGATAATTATTGTCTGGTTAATTGAAAGTGTAGACAGTGCAAGGAAGATGCTTTGGAATATTCTGCATGGATTGTCTTTTTCTTTCTTTCTTTCTTTGTTTGACTCTGATTCAAGATTTTGTATTCACAACTTGATACACCAAGTCTAATACTCTCACTATCTTCTTAGTTTAATATTGGTTAGTTTTGTTTATGTTGTCCGACCATATGAAAAAGGCTCTACTGTCATTTAATGTTTTGATAGTGAGAAATAGTTTATTTGTATCTCTAATTGCTGTGTCCACCCTACCATTCTTGCAAGGGAAAGAATGAGTGGTGTTTGATGGAAACAGATTTTCAGCTTTGGTTATACATGTGAAGCTAATGATTGATACCTTCTTTATCATTTGAATGCTGTTAAAGCTAAGCGCCTCCTCGTGCTACTACTCAGTCGATCCTACCTATAAGTGTTTGTTATTTCTTTGGTGCTGAAACTGACGTTACTTTCTCTTGTGTTGCCAATCTATTTGCAGGTAAAGGTTTTGCCACGGGAAGAATAAACCTAGGAGAGATAGAAGTGGTTAAAATCACCAAGTTCCATAAACTTTGGAGCTCTGTTTCATCCCACGGTAAATCAAAAGGTGTGGTATTTTACAGAGCCGAGGAAGTTCCACAAGGTTTCCACTGCCTTGGTCACTATTGCCAGCCAACTGATAAGTCCTTGAGAGGCTATATACTTGCAGCCAGGGCTAGCAAACCCGCCAATACCGATGATCTCCCACCCCTGAAAAAGCCTGCGGGTTACACTCTAGTTTGGAGTTCGAACTCAGAGAAAAACAGCGGTGGTTACTTCTGGCTACCTAATCCACCGGTTGGTTACAAAGCAATGGGAGTTATTGTAACAGAAGAACCAGAGGAACCTGAAACAGAGGAGGTTCGATGTGTGAGAGAGGATCTTACCGAGAGCTGTGAAACCTCTGAGATGATACTTGATGTGGGTTCAAAACACTCTGGTTCTCCTTTTAGTGTATGGAGCATCCAACCTTGCGAGAGAGGGATGAGGTCACAAGGTGTAGCTGTGGGGACATTCTTCTGCTGCACTTATGATCTACCATCTAACCAAACGGTCCGTGATATTGCATGCTTAAAGAATCTTGATCCAACCTTACACGCGATGCCGAATCTCAACCAAGTCCACGCAGTTATCCAACACTACGGACCAACGGTCTACTTCCACCCTGAAGAAACCTACATGCCTTCATCAGTACAATGGTTCTTTAAAAACGGAGCTTTACTATACCGCTCAGGGAAGGACTCACAAGGCGAACCGATCAACTCCACAGGCTCAAACCTACCTTCTGGAGGAAGCAATGATCTTCAGTTCTGGATCGATCTTCCCGAAGACGAAGAAGCAAAGAGTAACCTCAAGAAAGGAAACTTGGAAACCTCTGAGCTTTACGTTCATGTGAAGCCTGCGCTAGGTGGAACGTTCACCGACGTTGCGATGTGGATCTTCTGCCCCTTTAACGGCCCTGCAACGCTCAAGATCGGTCTCTTCACTTTGCCTATGACAAGAATAGGAGAACACGTTGGTGACTGGGAGCATTTCACTTTCCGTGTGTGTAACTTCTCCGGCGAGCTTTGGCAGATGTTCTTCTCTCAGCATAGCGGAGGCGGTTGGGTTGATGCATCGGAGATCGAGTTTGTTGAAGGTAACAAACCTGCTGTGTACTCGTCTAAACACGGACACGCTAGCTTCCCTCACCCTGGAATGTATCTCCAAGGCTCTTCCAAGTTTGGTATTGGAGTGAGAAACGATGTTGAGAAGAGTGAGTACGTTGTGGATTCTAGCAAGAGGTATGTGGTTGTAGCGGCTGAGTATTTAGGGAGAGAAGGAGGTGTGGCTGAGCCGTGCTGGTTGCAGTATATGAGAGAGTGGGGGCCGGTGATAGCGTATGATTCAGGGTCTGAGATTAGTAAGATCATGGATCTTCTTCCTTTGGTTGTTAGGTTCTCGATTGAGAACATTGTGGATTTGTTTCCTGTTGCTCTGTATGGAGAAGAAGGTCCCACGGGGCCGAAGGAGAAGGACAACTGGGAAGGAGATGAGCTTTGTTGAAAGAAGTGGAAGATGAAGTCTCTTTGCTATTTGAATCTTTGCTAAGTGTTTGTATTGTTGTCTGATACAGTATACTAGTTTAGGGTGTGTGATTGTGGTGGTTTGTATATCATGATGTTAAAGTCTCCCCAAAAAAAAATGTATCACTACTTTGTTGTTTTGTTTGTTTCTATACAAACTTCATATACAAGAATGGCAGGTTGCTATATTCTACATGTTTATGTAAGTGAAGAGCTTTTATAGAATAGTATCACTAGCCGAACCTTACTTTCTTTACATTATTATCTGACCACACTCTTCCAGCTACCAAAAACATCTTATGGCATCGCCATACTTATCAATATTGTCTAAGCTCATATTTGAGGAAGGATAGAGATGCGTTGGTGAAACGAGCTGATGGGTTTGTGGGTGAGGCACTAAGGTTGAAGAAAGAGAGTGAGAAACTGTTGGGGAGTGGAGAGATTGGAAGAGAGTGTGGCTGTTAGGGAGCTTTATGTTCACTGAAAGAGAGTGTGTAGAGTTTGGTTAAGAGCTTCAACCGAGAAGGGTAAAAGGCACTTCTAGAGTACCAAGTTTATCTTGTTTGTTTGTTTGTTTATGTCTTTTTTGCTTTTTGTTTTTTTTTTTCACTCTGACAAAACTTGCACTTACATAATCAATTGATTTTTGTGCTTGTAGTATTCCTGCAAGCTCCATTACGAAACTCCCAAGGTCTGAGATTAAGCAGGAGTTATTCAACACTCAAAGAAAAAGCACTTGGTTGAGATATCGTTTATGTATGTATGTGAGTGAGTACTACAAGGAGAAACAGTTGAAGCTGAGTGTTATTATCATAGTCATCATTGTTCTTTTTAAGTTGTAAGAGATGTCCTTATGATTCTTGCTCCACCTTTGCCTAAAGAAAAGATCCTGCTGGCTAAAAACATACACTACACTTAGGCGAGTCTAGACGCTCAATAATCCTTCTCAAAGCATCTAACCACCAGCTAACTATTTCTTAAACATTGATCTCAACTATAAACATTGTCCTCAACTCTTATTATTCGACACGTGTCAGTTATTCTTACTGTCTGTTACATTACATGGTAAGAAACAGAAACAGAACACAACAAAAGCAATGACCGAAGAAACAAACTTCAAATCTATTTTCAAAACGTTTATAAAGTCCTGACCTTTCTCAACCATTCCTCGGGAATATCGGTGGCAATCAATAGATCCGAATCCCATGGCGAAACTCAACCCGAGTTTCTGGGTCCTCCTCCTCTTCTCAATCACGCTTCTTTCAATCCAATTCAAGGGCTCCCTCGGATCCGTATCAACTACAGAAGCTTACGTCACACTTCTATATGGAGATGAGTTCTTACTGGGAGTCAGGGTACTGGGGAAATCGATCCGAGACACTGGATCTCGCAAGGATATGGTCGTTCTGGTCTCTGATGGTGTCTCCCACTACTCTAAGAAGCTGCTTAAGGTATAACCTTTCTATTCCTGGAAACCTTAAAGATAAAGATCTTTCCTTTTTTAGATGTTGATTTGGAGTTTGGTTTGTGTAGGCTGATGGGTGGAAAGTAGAGAAGATTAGTTTACTAGCAAACCCAAACCAAGTTCACCCAAAGAGATTCTGGGGTGTATACACTAAGCTCAAGATTTTCAACATGACTGATTACAAGAAAGGTAGGTCCTTTGTGTGTTTTTGACAAGAAAGATAACTACTTTGACAAGAAAGGTAAGTACTTTATGTTTTTGTGTGTTTGATTTGTTAACAGTTGTGTATCTTGATGCTGATACCATTGTGGTGAAGAACATCGAGGATCTGTTCAAGTGCGCCAAGTTCTGCGCTAACTTGAAGCATTCCGAGAGGCTGAACTCTGGAGTTATGGTCGTTGAGCCTTCTGCAGCTCTGTTTGATGATATGGTGAAGCAAGTGAAGACCTTGTCGTCTTATACTGGGGGAGATCAAGGGTTCTTGAACTCGTATTATCCTGATTTTCCCAATGCTCGTGTTTTTGATCCTAGTTTGTCACCTGAAGTTGTGAAAACTAGACCGGTTCCGAAAATGGAGAGGCTTTCGACGTTGTACAATGCTGATGTTGGTCTTTATATGCTTGCTAATAAGGTAGTTAGCTTTTTTTGTTAAAGACCAAAGTGATGTGATCTGGAATCTTGAGATTCTCATTGTTTATTGCAGTGGATGGTTGATGACAGCAAACTTCACATAATTCACTATACTCTGGGGCCTCTTAAGCCTTGGGACTGGTGGACAGCATGGCTTGTGAAACCTGTTGAGGCGTGGCATGTAGGTTTTCTTGTCTGTGGATGTATATATTATGTTTTGACCGAGTTTCTTAACTTAAGTTTCACCTGGACAACTGGCAGAGCATTAGGGTAGGGCTTGAGGAGACTCTTCCTGGAACTGGAGGTGGAAAAACACCAAATGATGAGTTCATCGTCAAGCTCCTTTTCTTGTTACCACTTTGTGGGCTTTTGTTCTGCATTTATCGTTCCATAAAGGTTAGACTCTTATTGTAGTTGTACCTAACCGTTTCTTTCATCTAAGCTAAGTTCATCTCATCTGGATCTCAGTTTCCTCTGTTTTCTGTTTCAGGGACGTGACTTCATGGGTTCATTGTGCAGGAGCTCTGTATGCAATCAGATCAGACATCTTTATTACAAAGTCAGATCTAATGGAACACTTGGTTATAGTGGTGTATCTACATTGTCTACCATGAACTCCAACTATCAAGTTAGTTATCTAGCTCATAAATGTGCCATTTATCTGCCTTTTTAGATGCTAAAAAAAATATTTAATGTTAAATTTTTATCACTGCAGCTCCACACTGGCGCTCACTCTAAGGTTCCTCAGTACTTGGGGGCAGTTTCAGTTGTAGCCTGTTTTATGGCTCTGTTAACATCCATTGGAGTTTCCTTTATGATTGTGCCAAGGCAAATCATGCCATGGACTGGCTTGATTTTGATATATGAGTGGACTTTTACAATCTTCTTCGTATTATATGGTGGCTTTCTACTTCTAGTGTACCAGTATGGCAAGAAAATCGCAGTTCAGTCAGGATCTCCTTCATCGCAAACAGAATCGTCGTTGTATGATTCAGGAAAAGGTATGGACATGTTGAAAACATAATATATACATGTGGTAGCTATGTAGCAACAGAGACACTTACGTCTTCTTAATTTTGTTTATCACTAACTTCTCTGAAAAATCAACAGGTCATCAACGGGCAGATGCGTCTTATGACTTCACTACATGGTATTATGGATTAGGAATGATGTTTTTGGCTTTTGCTGCCATTTCTCTGCCTTACATGTTAGGGGTCACCGCTTTATTTTTGAGGTAAACTTCTTTTTTCACATTGACAACAATGACAAGGAAAACTTAAATCACTTGCTTATGTTCCTCTTTGATCTTTTCCTCGTGTCTTGAAGTTGATTGCGTGTTCTTTCATTTAGTTACCTGTAGAGAATATGTTTGTGTTGCTCGGTTTATTAATAGATCTATCAGGATGAGTTTTTGTTCACTGGTTTATGTACTAAACTAGCTACACATGGAGCAGGTTGGGTCTGATGATAGCAGTAGCCATGGTTCTAGTTTCGTTCATGACTTATGCTTCAGAGCACCTCGCAGTCAGATGGTTCCTCAAAGGTCTAGAAGACCGTGACACGACGAGAACAAAGTCAATCTGCTTCCTCTGCTGACAACAAAAGCGTGCCGCAATGTAACTCACAACACAGCTTATGTATGATCTTCTTATTCTGTTAGGACAGCTCTTGAGTTTTGTACTTTCTTGTGTTATTATATCATTCTTCTTTATAAATTATCTCTAAGCATTGTCTTTTTGGTTTCTCTTCTATACTTTTAACTGTCTGAATATAGAATCTTATATGCTTCATGGTGATAAAGACTAATCCAAAACTAGATCATAAGTAGAAAATTACTATAGAGAAGTAGGAGGATCGAACTTGTAGTGCTTGTCGATGAAAAGAGATACGTCCCAAGTGCAGCTAAGTCCCTTGGGGATGGTCACAAGGTCTCCTGCACCAAACTCTACAAACTCTGATGAACCTTTTGGGTACACCTTCACCTTTCCCTTCACCAAATAGCATGTCTCTCTTTCCTCAAAAACCAATGCATATTTCCCCGGTTGACAGGACCATCTATTTATCAGAGAAACTCAATCATGTTATTACCAATAAAAAGAGCCAGAGAATGTGCATGTTTGATACTTACTTAGGCCATGACATGACTCCAAGCTCAGATAACTTTATTGTTGAAGGGTTGTGCTCGATTGTAATATTCATTTTGGAAGAGGAGTAAGGTGAACTTGAAGATGCTTCAGTGCTATTTAGATGTAACAGAGAAAAAGGAAGATATGAAGAAAGTAGGTTTATGAGATGTATTTATATGGTGAAGGTGAAAGACATAGTAGTTGGTCACTTGGTCTGCATGTGTATATATTTAAAACAGGTATGAATAAAGAGACTTCTTCTTTTTCCATCCTATTGAAAGAGATAATAAGGGAGATGAATCTTTAAAGCAGCACTTTGACCTAGAATGGATATAAAAAACAAAGTCAATAAATACATACGATACATCCATTAAACAAATTTTTTTGTTTCGCAAAAGGCTTGTTTTAGTCTCCAACCACATGGACCCCTTCTGTTTTGTCCCTGCGTCCGTTATGGTTTGCTTCTTTTTTTTTTTTTTTATGTTTTACGAGTAATCAAGTCTCCTAAGCTAAGACTCAGCGTGTCTCTGGACAATGTAGTCACCATGTGAATACTGCAGTGACCAAATGGATACACAGTCGATAGTCTAGATTTGTGTAGCTTGAGATCTGCTTTTACAAAAGTAATACATGATTCTTTTTTTCTATTACTAAAGTTATACAAAAAAAATTTCTTTACATGCATCGGGTATTACTTTGTTTGAAAGGAATTAAAAAGCTTAACTATATTACTAAGACATTATCTTGATGCAAACCAGAGTTGCATCGCCTTGTCATATTTTCTATTAACATGATTCTTCTGTTAAGATTGTTATTCATATCTTCAGTAAATTTTATTTTATGGTTTTGTTATTTTAGTTACGAGAATGTTTGACTGATTCGTCGCTGGAAGATACGTGATAAATCGGGGCATTGATTTGTGTAGCCCACCTCTAGCTTGGCTGCTTCCTCAACTAGCTCTGCTTGTTTTTTATTCTGTAAATGTCATGGCATGTGAGAATTAGTACTTTAGTGTATCACTTCTTATTATATCTATACATACATGCATGCATTCACACATTTATGGAGACTCGTATTCTAGAATTTGCATGGTAGTATATGCAATATTCTGTCTTTCAAATAAGAGAAATATGGATCACTGGATACGAGTGGGCGTTAGATTCAGAAATGAAAAACAAAATCTCCATGTGAACACCCTAATAAGTTTGGAAAACATGAGTGTCGTATGTTTTGATTTGGTCTGATCCATTCACACGTTGAAAACCTTTGTTCTTGTTCCTTCTTGTGGTATCAGATCTCCAAGACAGTTTATAGCAAGAACATAAATTATCAGATCTCCAAGATAGTTCACAAACAACAGAAATGGAAATATTGGAAAACAAAGCGTACCAATGCTTAAAAAAAATCTGAAGTATGAAATTTATTTAATTTCTTTTAGCCAAAGAAAAAACCATTTATACATTTGCTTGGTATACTTTCATTATAAAAAAAACTATGGTATAATTAAACAGAGAAAAACTAGTTTCTTGATGTAGGTTTAATTAGTTTATAAGATTGCATTCAAACTAGTTTGAACGTGTAATGTGTGCTGGTAATTCAAGATCATGACCTCTCCTATGCATCCTACAAGATTTAAAAAAAAAAAATCTCGCTTGGTTTAGTTCGGTTTATTATTAATGTCTGAATCTTATCTGGTTCATGCCAATTTGGTTCGATACCACTTTTTAATCTTGGTTCGATTAAATAATCATCACGTGATCTTCACATGATCACCGATTAATAAGTATGAATTGTTTTTTTTTTTTATAAATTCAAAATCACTTTATCCATTTCCTCACTCGCCATGTCTCTCTTCTTCCTCAATCCTCTGTTCCTCTCCAACTCAATAATCCACCCGATTCCTCGTCGCGCCGCCGGATTCGCCTCCACTCGCTGCTCAATCTCCGCACCGGAGAAGAAGCCCAGGAGAAAGAGGAAGCAGCAGCAGCAGAAGCAGAAGCGCGAGAATGACGACCCCACATCCTTCGGCAGCAGCGAAGCCGTCTCTGCGCTGGAGAGGAGTCTCCGCCTCACTTTCATGGACGAGCTCATGGAGCGAGCCAGGAATCGAGATCCATCAGGCGTATCGGAAGTTATCTACGACATGATTGCCGCTGGGCTTACCCCTGGCCCACGCTCTTTCCACGGATTGGTTGTGGCTCACGCGCTTAACGGCGACGAACAAGGCGCGGTAAAAAAAAAAAACGCTTCACTCTGTAGTTTGATTTCTTGAATGTAGATTGTATAGAAATTGAGCTGATGGTTTAAGGGTAAGTTTCAAAATTGAGACTTTCTTTGTCTCTCTTGTAGTTTTCTAGGTTTGTTGTTGATGTGAGAAACATAAAGAGTTCTCCTTTATGTGTGTGTTTGTGTGGTTGTTGAAGTAAAGAATAAAGAGTTTTCTTTTGTGTGTGATTGCAGTGAGAATTGAATCGATTTTGAGTTGTTGTGCTTCATAGAACTTGAGCTAATGGTTTAAGAGTAACACATTTTTAACAAAGTTTCAAAATTGGAATTTTCTTGTCTCTTGTAGTTTCTAGAGTTTTGTGGTTGTTGAAGTGAAGTTCTCTTTTATGTGTGTGCAGATGCATTCGCTAAGAAAGGAGCTAGGTGCAGGCCAACGTCCGCTTCCTGAAACCATGATAGCTCTGGTTCGACTCTCTGGTTCTAAAGGAAATGCACAAAGAGGTTTAGAGCTTCTTGCCGCTATGGAAAAGCTTAACTATGACATTCGTCAAGCTTGGCTTATTCTTGTTGGTATGTATGAGTTAGATTCTTTTTTTTTTGTGTGTATGTTAGAATCGTTTATGATTGGGTTGTGTTCTTTTTATTTATAGAGGAGCTAGTGAGGACCAACCACTTGGAAGAGGCGAATAAAGTTTTCTTGAAAGGTGCTAAAGGTGGGATGAGAGCAACCGATCGGCTTTATGATATGATGATTGAGGAAGATTGTAAAGCTGGAGATCATTCTAATGCCTTGGAGATCTCTTACGAGATGGAGGCGGCTGGTAGATTTGCGACGACGTTTCATTTCAACTGTCTTCTGAGCGTGCAGGTTTGTTATGGTGTTCTTGGAGTGTATATATAACACACCCCTCTTCTTTGTCTAATGAGTCATCGAGTTTTTGTGTAGGCTACTTGTGGGATTCCAGAGGTAGCTTATGCTACTTTTGAGAATATGGAGTATGGTGAAGGTCTGTAATTTTCTCTTTTTGATTGTTTGGTTTAGTTGTTGGATGATGGTTTAATATAATCTTGGTTTTTAGATTTTATGAAGCCGGACACTGAGACATATAACTGGGTGATTCAAGCCTATACAAGAGCTGATTCATATGATAGGTAAGGTTTAACAGCAAACATTTATCTCAAAAGATGAACTAAGTTTCAGCTAGCCTGTTGCATGAATCACAGGGTTCAAGATGTTGCTGAGTTACTTGGAATGATGGTAGAGGACCACAAGCGTGTACAACCAAATGTGAAGACTCATGCGTAAGAGAATCTTATTATTTCAATACTGTCTTGTGCTCTTAATCTAAAAATCCTAACACAATCTGTATAATGATCTATTCCAGGCTCTTAGTTGAGTGCTTCACGAAATATTGTGTTGTGAAGGAAGCGATTAGACATTTTCGTGCTCTGAAAAACTTTGAAGGAGGAACAAAAGTTTTACACAATGCAGGGAACTTTGAGGATCCTCTCTCTTTATATCTCCGGGCATTGTGTCGAGAAGGTATACACTTTTACACATGTTATTCCTCTGTAATTTGACCTTCTCTAAAAGATACTCTCTGGCTCAACTTTTGGATCAGGAAGAATTGTTGAGCTTATTGATGCTTTAGATGCAATGCGCAAAGATAACCAACCTATCCCTCCAAGAGCCATGATCATGAGCAGAAAATATAGGACACTAGTCAGCTCATGGATTGAACCGTTGCAAGAAGAAGCTGAACTTGGTTATGAGATTGATTATTTAGCAAGGTACGTTGAGGAAGGAGGGCTTACTGGTGAGCGTAAGCGTTGGGTACCTCGAAGAGGGAAAACTCCTTTAGATCCCGATGCTGCTGGATTCATATACTCAAACCCTATCGAAACATCTTTCAAACAGAGATGTCTTGAAGATTGGAAAGTTCACCATAGGAAGCTCTTGAGGACTTTGCAGAGCGAAGGTCTTCCAGTTCTAGGAGACGCGTCAGAATCTGATTACATGAGGGTGATGGAGAGGTTACGGAACATAATCAAAGGTCCTGCACAGAATCTTTTGAAGCCGAAAGCAGCAAGCAAGATGGTTGTATCAGAGTTGAAGGAAGAACTTGAGGCTCAGGGTTTGCCAATAGATGGAACGAGAAATGTTCTTTACCAGCGTGTCCAAAAAGCAAGGAGGATTAACAAGTCTCGAGGTAGACCTCTCTGGGTTCCTCCAATTGAAGAAGAGGAGGAGGAGGTAAACTTGTGCTCCATTATTTCATTCTTGACTACTTGGCACATGTAATGAGTTTTAATTTTTGATTTAGGTGGATGAAGAAGTAGATGAATTGATATGTAGAATCAAGCTACATGAAGGAGACACAGAGTTCTGGAAACGCCGGTTTCTTGGAGAAGGCTTGATTGAAACTACGGCTGAATCCAAGGAAACGGATGAATCATCAGTAGATACAGGTGAGATTGAGAAAAAGACTGAAGATGTTGCAAAAGGAGCCGATGATGATGAGGACGATGATGAAGAGGAACAAGAAGGGGATGAGGATGATGATGAAAATGAAGAGGAAGAAGAAGTGGTGGTTGCAGAACCTGAGAATCGAGCAGAAGGAGAGAATTTAGTAAAGAATAAGGCAGCTGACGCTAAAAGGCATCTTCAGATGATTGGAGTCCAACTCTTGAAAGAATCCGATGAAGCTAACAGGACAAAGAAACGCGGGAAGAGGGCGTCTCGTATGACACTCGAGGTGTGTATGCATATTAACCTATGATTTATTCATTTGAGTAGTCACATGTTCACGAGTGGTTTCCCTCCATCAGGATGATGCAGATGAGGATTGGTTCCCTGAGGAACCATTTGAAGCGTTCAAAGAGATGAGGGAAAGAAAAGTGTTTGATGTTTCGGACATGTACACGATAGCAGACGTTTGGGGCTGGACATGGGAGAAGGATTTTAAGAACAAAACTCCAAGGAGATGGTCACAAGAATGGGAAGTCGAGTTGGCAATTGTGCTCATGGCTAAGGCAAGAGACCTCTCATTGTATTACAAATTTGTATGATCCATCATGTTATTGATAACGAGTATGTGTAGGTGATTGAATTGGGTGGAGTTCCAACGATTGGCGACTGTGCGGTGATATTACGAGCTGCTATAAGAGCTCCCATGCCTTCAGCCTTCTTGAAGATCTTGCAGACCACACACAGTCTTGGCTACGCTTTTGGCAGGTTCATTGAGCTACACAACATAGTCTAAGCCATTGATTATGAGTAATTGACTATATAAACTAAATGAAGGTCGTAATCTATTGCAGCCCACTTTATGATGAGATCATCACGTTGTGTTTGGACCTTGGAGAACTTGATGCAGCCATTGCCATAGTTGCAGATATGGAAACCACAGGGATCACAGTCCCTGACCAGACTCTTGACAAGGTCATTTCTGCTAGACAGTCCAATGAGACTCCCAAGTCTGAGCATGAAGAGGCTCAATCATTATCAGAAAGCTCTTAGTATCTTCTTACTGTGAAGGTCTGTATTAGTAACAGAAATAGCAAGATGCAGCTGTATCAGTTTTAGTTATGAAAATTTTGTTTTACAAAAAAAATACAATGAAGTTTAATTTAAGTACAAGTTCAGTTCCGAGTGTAGAACAGTATATAGTTTAACTTTAAACATTTGCTTATATCCACCATTCCATAATCTTACATATACAAGATCAACCTTATATTCTATATAAATGTGACAAAATTATTATTCAAAATTTTTATAATTTTTATTTAATAATAAATATCTAAATTAACAATTAAAGTTTTACAACCAAAATTCTAAAGTTGCAGTCTAAACCAAAAGTTTTTACCAATCAGGTCTAGTGACGAGAAATGCCAGGGTGCACTGTTCACATTTAAAATAATATGATGCTTTTGCGAAAATCTGGATAAATATGGAGCAAAATTTCGAAAACCAAACCAAACCAAATTGCTCTGACACAAGACAGGACCTAGTTCTGCTTTTTTTCCAAGTGAAAAAAGGAAAAAACATTAAAATCTGTGACAATCTCACGTGCTTCTTCTCCCTCTCTATCTCTCTCTCCTCTGTAATTGAAGAAGTTTGGATTCCACATCCACGCGCCTTTTCCTTTATCTCTCTCTAGATTAATCAAATCTTGGAAACCAGTTTGCAGTTTCACTTCTCGCCCTTTCTACAGATCCGTTCCCCAGGAGCTCTGTATGCATCCTCAAATCTCTGATCTCTTTGGCTTCTTTCATGATCTCTCTTCTTCTGTTTAATACTCGACATAACCTTTGTAAATTAAGCTGAAATTTTGTTAGGTTTTTTTATTTAATAAAAAAATCATTATACACATTTGTCTCCAAACGCATTGTCGTTGTTCTTCACTTTTGTTAGGTTTTGCTGTTTTTGAACCTCTGACAATTTTACCTTTTTATGTTTTAAAATTTTGAATTTTGAATATTTAAAGTATGTGTTTTTCTGCAATAGTGAGGTCTGGTTTCTAATTTTTCAACAAGAAAGTTGGACTATTTTATATTCTCTCTGAGCTTGTGCTTGCTTTAGTTTAGCAACTTTGGGTCGTCTAGAGTATGTGCGTTTGCTGCCCTGCTCTCAGGCCGAGATCTAAACATCCCGCCAAGCGTTACAAGAAACTGCTCTACGAGATCTTCCCTAAATCCCCTGTTAGTGTCTCCTTTGCTTCTGAGGATCTCTATCTTGTGGTGTCTTTCAGTCTTACGACATAAGAGTTGTATTTTTGTGATTTCTAGGGTTGTATTTTGGTGAATTTGTCTTCTTCTTCTTCGTCATCTTCGAGTCTTCTCCATCAGCTCAATAAGTCTCATGAAGGTTTCTGATTTGTTTAATTCTCCTGATCTGTGTGTGTTGTATCCGACAATCGGTTTTGCAATCTAGTTTTGAGGTTCGGTTGAATCAAACTGTAAATTGTGTGTTTTGTCTTTTTGCCCTTTTGTGGATTCTATATTTGGGTTTAGGAAAGTTATTAGCTTTGGTTGTTTTGGGATAAAAAAAAAAGTTAATTGCTTTTGTTGGAATGTGACTGTTATTGGTTTAGCTATGTGTTACTGAATTTACTGTGATTTGTTGATGGTTTGTGTAGCTGATGATGACGCACGCTTGACAATTGCTCATCAACTCTACAAAGCAGGCGAGTTCAAACAAGCTTTGGAGCACAGCAACTTGGTTTACCAGAGGAACCCTCTACGCACTGATAATCTTCTTCTTATTGGTGCTATTTATTACCAGGTACTTGTTTTCTGCTTCTTTTTTCTTAAACGAATTTATAGTTGTTAACTTGTGTCGTAAATACTGTGCAGCTCCAAGATTATGATATGTGCATTGCTAGAAACGAAGAAGCTCTTCGTATCCAACCTCAGTTTGCTGAGTGTTATGGAAACATGGCAAACGCTTGGAAGGTGACTAGCTTGGCCTTTGCTTTATCACTTTGTTATTGCCAGTAATTATATGCTTATATATCTGTGATCTGCTCTCTCTCAGGAAAAAGGGGACACTGATCGAGCAATCCGCTACTACTTGATTGCTATTGAGGTTGTGCTATATCATATTTGTGCTTCTTCGTTTTGCCTACACTAATGCTTTTACTTTATCTTCATCTTCTTCTCTTCTCTTTCTTACCCTTTATTTTTGATCTATTTTTCAGCTGAAGCCCAACTATGCTGATGCTTGGTCCAATTTAGCTAGTGCATACATGCGAAAGGGAAGACTCAGTGAGGCAACACAATGCTGTCAGCAGGCCCTCTCATTGAATCCACTTCTGGTATTTGAGTTTATGATCCTTCTATATCTAGCTTCTTTCCTGAGTGAAAACAAGTTCTTCTCACCTGATAATGTGATTCTTTTCCCTAGGTTGATGCACATAGTAATCTGGGGAATCTGATGAAGGCTCAAGGATTGATTCAGGAAGTAAGTCTAGTTGATTAGCTCTTTAAATTTATCTGTTCCTGTTACAACTCTTAAAAGATTATCTGCAATTGTCTTGTGCTCTCTTGTTATTGATGCGGTGTTACAATTGATTTATCCAAGTTTCGTCATGGCAGAAGAATTTGTAATTGAACCTAAATGAAATATAACTGAATGGAAGGTGAAGTGATGCTCTAGTAATCTAGCATCACATCTGTAGCCTGATTCCTGGTTTATCAAGTGCCATTACTGATGGACGCATTTCATTTTTTCTGTGTTGTACTGTGTCATAATCCACAATCAATACAGACATACTGAAAGGCAGGCAGGGATGATCGTCAGTCTTATAGTCAGGATCCTCTACTAGAGTCCAAATTGTTAGAATGTAATATTTTGTGCTGGCATACAGTTGCTACCTTGAAGCTGTTCGCATCCAACCAACTTTTGCTATTGCATGGTCGAATCTTGCTGGCCTTTTCATGGAGTCAGGTGATCTCAATAGAGCCCTTCAATACTACAAGGTAACCTACATTCTCGAGTGTGTCTTTATTTTCCTTTTTTTTATGATTATATTGTTGATGTTTTGACTATGTTGGGTGAATCTCTTAATGTACCAGGAAGCTGTGAAGTTGAAACCTGCATTCCCTGATGCATATTTTAATCTGGGAAACGTGTATAAGGTACGTTTATAACTTGAAAGCTCACTGCAACAATGTTTTCTGGAAAGAAAAACAAGTTTCTTTATTCTTTTGTTTATAAGGCTCTGGGGAGACCTACAGAGGCAATCATGTGTTATCAGCATGCTTTACAGACGCGGCCAAATTTTGCAATGGCATTTGGTGAGTGTATTTTGATTGATCAAGTAAATGCTTTTAGCTGTAATAAAATTCAATTGCTCAAGTAGTTGTGTGATGTCTTTTTCCATTACTGAAACATAACTACGTAACGCAGGAAACATAGCCACTATATACTATGAGCAAGGTCAACTGGATTTAGCAATTCGACATTACATGCAGGCCATCTCCCGAGATCCACGTTTCTTAGAGGCTTACACTGTGGTTAAAATAGCGCCTCAGAGCATGAGGCGAGGAAGAGGTCAACAACAAATAAGAAAGGTACGATTTGCTTTAGCCACTTAGAAAGAACATTTATTTCAAGAAAATAACAATTGAGACACATATGCTATGGTATAAATTTTTCCAGATCCTGTCTGACCATATGCGAATATACAAACATTGAATCCATCCATCACTGAACTAACCAGTGGTTCTATGTCTTTAAACACTTCAGCTGCAAGAATCATATAACATATTAATATAATTTGATGCATCAAATGTAAACACATTGGAAGAAAAAATGAAACACCACCTTGAGTTGCAGCTGGAGTATAAATTTTGTTGAACTTAAATTTCCAAAAATCTCTGCCGGGCTTAGTGGGATTCCTAACAACTAGTTCTCCATCCTCACCAATATACTCAACCATGCTGTTTGCAGCAGCTTGTCCAGGAAGCAAAGGTCTCACCCGACAAAACACTCTAATGTTTCCTGTGGAAGCCAAAGTATACAAATTATATGTGGAAGCCAAAGACATATATATATATATAGACAATATCTGATTTTGAAAATTTATAAGAGAAATATTTGATGCTCTTAATACCTTTAAGCTCTTGAAGGTCGTTGAAAAGTTTCCGGTTAGTACGTCATGATAGTTTTTTTTGGCAACTTTGCTAAGTTCAATCAATTTATTTCCTGAAAAGACAGATATTGATTCACCAAAGACTATAAAAATTACAAGTCATGAAAAATCTAGCATCTGTTACATTATTCCCTCACCTAATTGGCTGAACTGTTCTGTATAATTCTGTTGAACCTTCAGAATTTATTCCTCAATGGAACTTGAATATAACCTCAACTCCTGAGATTAAGTATTTTGAGATTCAGCATTATTAGTCAACATAAACATATATATACTTGATGTAAGGCACATACCATGATTTGGATTTTTATTTGAGAGCATTTTTGCTGGTTGTTGTCCATGTTGTTGGATTGCTGGTTATTCTTCGATTGCTGGTTCTTCTTCGATTGCTGATTGTTCATTTTCCAACTTTACTAGTTGAAAGGTAAACTTAAGCTCTCCTTCAATTTTTCTGAACATACAGATATCTCCAGGCTCCAATCTGTTATCTCTGCAAAACCCTGTCCAACCTTGATGTATGATGTGCTTTCTTCAAGTACGCTTGAGTTCTGCAAGCCATAATTTTCCTTGGTTATTCAACAAATGAATTGGAATCTCCTTTTGTGTCTTGTCGTTCAACTTGTGTCTTTCTTTGTCGGCTTTGTTAATAACCTGCATCAAAATTGATGATGAAAATTGTAAATAAATTTTTTAGGTCATAAATTTGCAAATCAAAAATTTTATTAAACTAACCAATTCATCGTAACCAAGGTTTGAAGTGGTGACTTTCAAGGTTAAATCGAAAGGAGGAATTGCTTGAGGAACAGTACCAATAATAAGAGGTTTCATCTGTCAAAAAGGACCCAAAAAAGAAAAAGATTATTAGAGTAGAATGAAGAGTAATGATCCAACTAATATTTATGAAGTGATTTTACTCTTCATTCTACTTTAATAATCTTTTTCTTTTTTGTGCACTTTTTGACAGATGAAACCTCTTATTATTGGTATTGTTCCTCAAGCAATTCTTCCTTTCGATTTAACCTTGAAAGTCACCACTTCAAACCTTGGTTACCATGAATTGGTTAGTTTAATGAAATTTTTGATTTGCAAATTTATGACCTAAAAAATTTATTTACAATTTTCATCATCAATTTTGATGCAGGTTATTAACAAAACCGACAAAGAAAGACACAAGTTGAACAAGAAGATACAAAAGAGATTCCAATTCATTTGTTGAGTAACCAAGGAAAATCATGGCTTGCAGAACTCAAGCGTACTGGAAGAAAGCATATCATACATCAAGGTTGGACAGCGTTTTGCAGAGATAACAAATTGGAGCCTGGAGATATCTGTATGTTCAGAAAAATTGAAGGAGGAGAGCTTAAGTTTACCTTTCAACTAGTAAAGTTGGAAAAGGAACAATCAGCAATCGAAGAATAACCAGCAATCCAACAACATGGACAACAACCAGCAAAAATGCTCTCAAATAAAAACCCAAATCATGGTATGTGCCTTACATCAAGTATATATATGTTTATGTTGACTAATAATGCTGAATCTCAAAATATTTAATCTCAGGAGTTGAGGTTATATTCAAGTTCCATTGAGGAATAAATTCTGAAGGTTCAACAGAAATATACAGAACAGTTCAGCCAATTAGGTGAGGGAATAATGTAACAGATGCTAGATTTTTCATGACTTGTAATTTTTATAGTCTTTGATGAATCAATATCTGTCTTTTCAGGAAATAAATTGATTGAATTTAGCAAAGTTGCAAAAAAAACTATCATGACGTACTAACCGGAAACTTTTCAACGACCTTCAAGAACTTAAAGGTATTAAGAGCATCAAATCTTTCTCTTATAAATTTTCAAAATCAGATGTTGTCTATATATATATGTCTTTGGCTTCCACATATAATTTGTATACTTTGGCTTCCACAGGAAACATTAGAGTGTTTTGTCGGGTGAGACCTTTGCTTCATGGACAAGCTGCTGCAAACAGCATGGTTGAGTATATTGGTGAGGATGGAGAACTAGTTGTTAGGAATCCCACTAAGCCCGGCAAAGATTTTTGGAAATTTAAGTTCAACAAAATTTATACTCAAGGTGGTGTTTCATTTTTTCTTCCAGTGTTTACATTTGATGCATCAAATTATATTAATATGTTATATGATTCTTGCAGCTGAAGTGTTTAAAGACATAGAACCACTAGTTAGGTCAGTGATGGATGGATTCAATGTTTGTATATTCGCATATGGTCAGACAGGATCTGGAAAAACTTATACATGTCTCAATTGTTATTTTCTTGAAATAAATGTTCTTTCTAAGTGGCCCAAGCAAATCATTCATGTCCAGATGGAGCAAGTGAAGAGGACCAGGGAGTTAACTACCGTGCACTCAACAATCTATTTGAAATATCTCAATCCAGAAACATAAATTATGAAGTTGGGGTGCAAATCATTGAGATATATAATGATCAAGTGCTGGATTTGCTCTGTGATGACCCCTTTCAAAAGAAATATCCTTTTTTGAACTTATTCTTCTTATATTCTTGTTCTTATTTTTTTTTTGTTTATCTTGACCTTACACACATTAAAGATCCTGACTACAACTTCAGAAAATGGTTTAGCTGTCCCTGATGCAAAGATGTATTCTGTGAAATCAACTTCAGATGTGATTACATTGATGTGATTACATTGATGCACATAGGACTACAAAATCGCTCTGTTGCTGCTACTGCCATGAATGAACGAAGTAGTCGCTCTCACAGGTACTTATCCCCATGAAACATAAAATTTATTTGTTTAAGAACATATCATTAAGATTCTAGTATATTGTTTTGTTATGCAGCATTGTCAGTGTTCACGTTAGTGCTAATGATATCAACACAGATTCCATGCTATATGGAAATCTTCACTTGGTGGATCTGGCTGGAAGTGAGCAAGTAGGAGACTGTGTTTAAAATAGCGACGCCTAGGCGTGAGGCGAGGTCAAAACTGGGTTTCTCGCCTTGAGGACCTGAAGCGAGGCTAATTCATGAGGCGCACGCCTCAACGACTTGAGGACCTGAAGCGAAGCTAATTCATGAGGAGTAAGGAAGTTGGTCTGCGAATCAGACTCATACCAATTGATTAACGCCATCGGCGCTGGAGGTGGCAAACCAGAGATCTTTGGAATTGTTGCAGACATTTGTGATTTAGCTAGCTCTTTTGATGTAATCAATTTCGTTTGGGTTCCTAGGGAGAAGAATCTCATTGCTGATGGACTAGCAAAACAGTGTTTGTTGGAGGTTGAAGCCTTTATGGCTACCAACTAACTCTAGTTCTTATTTAATATGATGGTGTTTCAAAAAAAAAAAAAATTATTTGCCTACTTAAAAAAGCAATTATGATTAATATAAAATATTTAGTTTCTTTTTATGTTTCCAAAAAAACATTCACCTAAAATCTAATTTAATGACTTAACATTTTGATATATGGTTAGTGGTCACGTTTGACGCTTCTCTTTCTCTTACGTCTGTCTTGTTTTGAGACAAGAGTCTCTAAATCTTCTGCTTCTTCTTTCTGCTCTCTTTCTCCTAATCTCCCACTCTTCTCTTATCACCATGTCAACTCCTTCTAAACAACCTGATCCAGCACACAAATATGCAACACCTGATCTTAAGAAGTATGGCTGTTTTCATTGTAACTTTTGTGGTAAAATCACAAATGGTGGAGTCTCACGTGCTAAACATCATCTGGCTGGAGGCTACAATGACGTAACTCTCTGTCCCAAGGTTCCAGATCACGTGAATGAAGAAGTTAAAACTTTCTTGAAAGGCAAGCAGGATGCAGTGAAAGCCAAAGCCAGTGTCCGAATGATGGAACCAGCCTTTGGTTATGATGATGAAGAAGATGACGTTTACCCAACTCAGTCTAACTTGAAGAAGCGTAAGGGTCCTATGGACAGGTTTGTTGCTCCAACTCCTCCTGATGTCTTGAAAGGAAGAAAAGATATAAAAGAAGTTTTTGGAGGAGTATCTGATAAAGAAAGTAGAGACAAAGCTTGTAGAGCTATTGAGAGGTGGTTCATAGATGCTGGAATTCCTTTCTATGCTATTACTTATGACAGTTTCAAAGAGGTGTGTGAGCTTATAGGGCAATATGGTTCTGGTTTTAAGCCACCAAGCATGTATGAACTGCGAGTGCCTCTCTTGAAAAAAGAAGTGGAAGAAGCTGAGAAACAGTTGGTGGAATACAAAGCTGATTGGATTGCTAAAGGTTGTTCAATCATGTCGGACGGATGGCGCGATTTAGTGGTTCAAAAGGACATCATCAACTTCCTTGTCAACTCTCCAAAAGGATCTGTTTTTCTGAAATCAGTTGATGTTTCAGAGGTTGTGAAAGATGCAAATCTGCTCTTTAACATGCTTGACAATGTGGTGGATGAAGTTGGAGAGTCTAACGTCGTCCAACTTGTTACCGACAATGCCTCAAATTATATTAAAGCTGGTATGTTTTTATTTCTATTCAATCTTATAGTTTCTGTTTTTAGTTCTCTTTTTGCTAATCTGATAATATTTTGCTTATTCGCAGGGAAACTTCTAATGGCTAAGAGACCACATCTATATTGGTCTCCTTGTGCAGCACACTGCCTTGATCTCATACTAGAAGATATAGGTCAGATTCCTTCAATTAAAACTGCAATAAAAAGCAGCATCTTCATGAATGGCTACATCTACACTCGTCCGACTATGGTAAATACGATGAGAAGATTCACAGGCGGTGGAAATTTACATAGACCAGCAGTCACTCTGTTTGCAACGTCATTCATCACGCTTTCATCGTACTACCACCAGAAGAACAACTTGAGGAAGTTTGTAAATTCTCAAGAGTGGATTGATTCAAAGTGGTCAAAGGAATTAGGAGCAAAGAAGGTGAAGCAGATTATTATGCAGGACAGCTTCTGGAGAAATATTCTTTATGCACTAGGTTTGACTACCCCGTTAGTTAAAGTTCTTCGACTGGTAGATGGAGTGAAAAAACCAGCTATGGGGTACATTTATGAAGTAATGGACAGGGCTAAGTTTAATTTAAGAACAAGTTTAGTTGCGAGTGTAGATTAGTCTATAATTTAAAGCTTCGCTTATATCCATGCCATTATCTTACATAGACAAGATCAACATATCCATGTGAAAGATTATCATCATAGTGCAAACACTAACCTAAACCCTTCAGAAGATCAATAATGTAACTTTTATATATGACTAAATGCTTGCAAAGAGACTTACAATGCGTAACAATGCATTGTTTTGTCTTACGCATTGTTTTGTCTTTAGGGGCCTAGAGGTTGAACGCAGATGCTATTTTCTTTTCTTTTCAAATATGTGGTGTTTTGAAAACAATGATTTTGAACCAAAAAAAAAAAAAGAAAACAATGATTGTGTATGCTCTGATGATGAACGTGGGGTTAAGTTGAGGGAGAAAGTTTGGTAAATAAACGTAGAGATGGAGTCAGTGTCGGTTGAGCAGAACTATTTGTTGGGCCCTGAGTAGATTAGAGATAAGATTTCTGATATAGTTTGGCGCCTATTTGTCAAACAGTAAAGAATAATTGAGGGATTGTCTCTGTGATTTCTTATCAGCAAGCTGTCTCTAGTCACTGTCTAAATTCGACATAGCTTTTGTATTATGTCCTAAACTTCCAGGTGTCAGGATCCATAGATTGCTACTTGCATTGTGTAACCTGTTGATTGAGCGTTTAATTAAGTGTTTAGCAGATCAACGGATGTCTAATCAATGATTCAAATTCCCGGATTTAGTACGAATGTACGATTGTTTTCCTAATTTTCATCTTAAGGTAATTAATCAGAATTACTTTTTATGTTTTGGCGCATTTTAGTCAATTAAGGCACGATTTTGGAAATAAATAAATAAATATATTTTCTTTGTGGATATCTCTAGGACAACTAGCCCTCAGTAGTTAGTTATGTGATTTTCGGTGTGGTTTGGTTATTTTGATTTTTGATTTTTCGTTCTAAAAGTATAAGATCCATTCAATTTTTTTTTTTTTTTGTAATTTAATTGCTTCTAGCCTGATTGTTTTTAGTTTTCTATTTTTTTTTTTGTTCAGATAACAAAATTGACCAATAATATCTGAAAATCTATGTTCCAATTCCGTTATGGTGTTGCAAACCTTTGAATAGATTTTATGGAAATTTAATTTTTTGAAAAAATATCAGATAGTTCAAGTTTGTCAAAAAAAAAGATGGTAATTCGGATAATTTAAAATATATTGGACAAAAAACATTATCTGAATTACCCCATCTCCGAACAAAAACTTCAATAGATCAGAAATACATCACTCTAATAAAAACTTTGATAGATCAGAAATAGATCAATCATCCGAATTACCATCTCCAAACAAATAAAAACATAAAAAACATTAAAGCACAAATAGATCAGAAATACAAGATTACTTTATTTTTCCCAAACATAATGAGTAAAATGCAGTACACTCCACTAAATAAATAAAAAGGTATTAAAACAAAACAAATACAATAGTACAGAGTACTGCGCCTGGAGCCTTCCAGTCCAGGCTTGATGCGTTCCCATGTGCAGATGTGCTGGATACACGTTTTCTTTAGAATGTGAGAAACACAAGGCAATGACCAGTAGTTTTTTTAATGATTTAGTCTTTCTTTATTCAGGATATCTCTGTATTGTAACCCAGGATATCTAATTTCATTGACGATTACAAAGATACAATAAATAAGCTTGATTAGTTCATTGGTGACAGCTAAAGAGGGTTGATTATCCTTTTACTAATATTTCAACACCCGTAGAAATAACGTGTGTATATGAAAACAAACAAACATCATCGTATTAGACACTAAGGTGATCAGCTTAAGAAAATAAAAACAAAATAAGTTAGCTGTCCATCTGGATGCACATGAGTATAGTTATTTTTAAAGACTTAAATGTAACTCTGGTAATTTTTTTAAAAAAAAGACTCAAGTTGATTGATTTACTTTTGGCTATATAATCATATACATGCATTGTAGCTGCTATAGGCATTTTCACACCTTTCCTCCTTAGCCACGATAAGAATGGATACACACTTCTGGTCCCCAGACCATAGCGATGAGATTCCTGAGGATGATCTGTGGAAGATCGCTTTTACTGTGAAGTCTGTGATAGAGAATCATAATCATTCTCCTTCTCCCAATTTTTGTGGCGACTGTCTTGAGCATATTGAAGACAATGAATATCGCTGGTATTGCGATTTATGCAGCAAGAAGTGGCATCTTCGTTGCGTCCCAAGCTCACCGCACGATATAAACCACCCGTTCCACCCATACCATCCGCTGGAGCTTCTCATTGATGTCCCGCAACCACCTGATCACTCCAAGGGGAGATGCGATGTATGCAAGCAAGAACTAAAGAGCTATTTCTACCATTGTTCGCTATGCGATTTCAGCATGCACGTGAGGTGTTCCAAGAACCCCCCACCACCCCTTGAGGAAACTCCGAAGTGCCACCAGCATACACTCACCTGTATGGTTAGAAATGACATCTTCACTTGCAACGCTTGTGGTACCCATGGTGAACGATGCCCTTATGTATGCGCTCCCTGCGGTGTCATGTTCCACCGGGAATGCACCGGTCTACCACACGTCATAAACATCAATCGCCACGACCACCGGGTCTATCACACCTATTCTCTTGGTTTTGGGAAGAGGAAATGCATGATTTGTCACAAGGAGGTAGATTGGAGGTATGGAGCTTATTCATGTTCGACATGTCCTGATTATGTGGTTCACTCCAAATGCGCAACTAGAGGTGATGTGTGGGATGGGAAAGAGCTCGAAGGGGTGGCTGAAGAATATATTGATGTTTCGCCATTCGATGTGATTGAAGAAGGAATTTCAATTAAACATTTCTCCCATGAACATATCTTATATAAGATTGAAGATGAGGATGATATACTTGATGGAAGCATGCGTTGTGAAGCTTGCGTCCATCCTATCTTTTCTGATACGCACTACAAGTGTATGGAATGCGACCTTATCCTCCACGAAACATGTGCTAATCTTCCTCTTCGAAAACGACATTGGCTCTCCACAACGCCGTTTTGTTTAGACGCCAATAACGATGATCCAAGTGAATCTCTCTTTCGATGTGGCGCGTGCGAAAGAATATCCAATGGTTTCAGGTACGAGAGTGGGGAAGTATCACTAGATATGCGATGTGCGTCCGTGATCTCGTCTTATTGTGATTATGAATGTCACCCACATACCCTCTTTCTCACTACGATGGACAAGGGCACATGTGGGGCCTGTGGGTCCAAAAAGCATGTGCTACGTTGTACTGAATGTGATTTCTCTTTGTGCTTGGTGTGTGCTACTCTACCCAAAAGGATAAAACGCAAGGGCGATGAGCATTTTCTATTCTTGCGCTATGGTGAGAAAGAAACTAGCGGTAAGTATTGGTGTGAAGTTTGTGAAACCGTTTTGGATCCACATGAGGAATGGTTTTACGCATGCCATGTTTCTGGAGTCACTTTTCATATTAAGTGTGTGGTTGGGGAGTTTCCAAATGCTAAGCCAGGATTCACTTATCATTATCAAAGTCTGTTTGGGCAGAATTTTACACTCTACTGCACAAGAGTCTTCACTCCCCAGGACGGGGAAGAGATTATACAACTTGTTCACAATGACCGTATCACGAGACCAAAATGCGCCTCATGCGGCTCTCGTTGCCTACCTCCCCTTATTTTAAAGTTCTACTTGGTGGATACTTATGAGGTTTATTGTTGTAATCTTAAATGTTCTCTCAAATTTTTGATAGACACAGCACAAGACCTTAACCAGTATTTTCAAAACCGGACCTGACCATTTGGTTGGACCGGTCCAACCATAACTCCTTTAGTTGGTTAAGTTCGGCGTCCGTCCAAACTAATAAAATGTACAATTTAATAAATTAAGTATTATGTTTTTTTTATTAATGATGGTTTGTTTCATTTTAGTTTTTAGTGTTGGTTCTTTCGGGTTTCATTTTATGGTTTATCCTCTTGTATTGCTGTCTTTGTCTCTCCGATGGTGGGTTGTTGGCTCCAGTGGCGGTTTACAGCTAACGCTGCCGGCTTTGTATTTCGTTAATGTTTTGATATAACACCAGTTGACAAATAAAAAGTTTAGGGGGTGTTAGTGGGATTATGATTTAGTGGGATTATGATTTAGTAGGATTGTTAAAAAATTTAAAATCTAGTGTTATTGGTTTATAGACTCTCACATTTTTTACTAGAATCAAGTGTTATTGGTTTGAGAATTTTATAATTCTACATAGAATGTATTGTTATTCAAAAAATTTGGATTTTAATGATTTCATAAATCTATTAAAGTTAGTGTTATTAGAGATTGTATTCTAAACAATTTAATTCATTAAACAAGATTTTGAGAATACTAGCTCTATTCCTTAGATTCTTAAAATTATTATGACAATTTATTTTCATAGATTTTTACAATACATAAAATTCTCTACAACTTTTCCAAATATAACAAATCTCTCAACTTTTACAATCAACCGATTCTATATAAATCTAACTCCCACTAACACTCCCCTAAATTAGTAAAGTAAATAAGTCAGGTTGGTTTTTGGGTTTTTCATTCTTCTTCTTTTCGGTAATGACAAGAAACCTTGCAATTCGAAAAAGATAGCAAATGGTGGGCTTTAGCCTATTTTAGTTACTATTACTGGAGATTTACATCCATTACATCTGAAAGTCGCTAGAAGATTGTTCAAACAATAGCCGCATATTATTACTTTTTCCAGTTGTGAACAATTCATTATAAATGTTTGAGCTCAGGTATGAAAACCTAATCTTTAGTTACTTAACATTTGCAGTATAATCTCATGTGCTCATGTCAAAGGCGAGAGAACATTTTTTTTTTCCTGTTGTGAACAATTCATTATAAAAACTGGAAGTCGAATTGGCAATTGCGCTCATGTCAAAGGCAAGAGACCTCTAAAGCATTATAGTATAAATTTGTACGATACATCATGTTAATGATAATGAATTTGTATAGGTGATTGAATTGGACGAAGATCCAACTACTGGCGATTCTGCAGTGATATTACAAGCTGCTATAAAGCCCCCATGGCCCATGCCTTCAGTCTTCTTGAAGATCTTGTAGACCACACATAGTCTTGGCTACTCCTTTGGCAGGTTAATACTACACATGGACGTCTCAAGTTATTTTAAGATCCTGTTCAAAAGTAAAAATATTATTTTTTTATAATTCATTTTATTATTTTTGGTTTCCGACAAAATGTGAATAATGACTTTTGTAAAAACTGGCGGAGAAAGTGTGTCTCTTAATATTTATAACAACATTAATTACTAACAGTTTCCTTAACATAATCAATTTAAACTTTCAACTTTCTAAATTTGTATTAAATATTAAAATACCATGAACATCTATGAGATATGATTGATGTTAATTAGGACTAATTACTTCTTAGTTTGTTTAGTTTTTATTTGATTAATGTAAACAAATCAAAATATATTTGTAAATTATATGATATCTATTAGTTAATAAATACGATATTAGAATTAGTCAATTAGATATAGTTATTTTTTTGTCGAGATATAGTTATTTTTATAAGCTTATAATTGTAAATTTAAATTTATTACTAGGGAACACATTAATGGACTCTTAAAAATTTTGGAGTCTATTCGAACCATCCACTTGAACGGGCAAAAAGGTGGTCCTGAAAGCTAGTCTAAGCCATTAAAAACGAGTTAAGATGACTATTTAAAATAAATGAATGTCATAATTAATGTATTGTATACGATGAGATCATCACGCGTGGTCCTTGGACCTTGGAGAGCTTGATGCAGCCATTGCCATAGTTGCAGATACGAAAACCATATGGATCTATGTCCCTGACCAAACTCTTGACACGGTCATATCTGCTTGATAATCCAATGAGAATCCTAAGTCCGAGCATGACGAGTCACCATCATCATCATCACTAAGCTTTTAGTATATGCTTACTGTGAAGCTCTATGTAAGTAACAGAAATAACAAGCAAGTCATTCTTAACTGGTTATGAAAGTTTTGTTTTACAAAAATCCAATTCAGAGAAAATTTAATATAAGCAGAAGAGTAATTCCAAGTGTCGAACAAACTATAATCTAAACCTTTGCGTATGTCCATGTCAAATCTTACATATACAAAAGAGCAATATTCGTCCAAGAAAAAAAAAAAACAAAACAAAGGAGCAATATATGTTGTTATATATAGAAAATGCATGCAAGCATGTGCGGAAAATCATCATCATATGTCAAACACTAACTTGAACCCTTTAAAAATCAATACTATAAAAAACTTAAATGCATGCAAGTCATGTGTGGAAGATCATCATCTACTAACTGATCAATTCTATAAACTTTAGTTAATTGTTACGCATTGTTTTGTCTCTAGGGGCCCAAGAAGGTTGGAAGCAGACGCATTTTTCTTCTTTACAGTTAAGTACGTGGCATTTTGGAAATGATGATTGTGTATGGTCCCTGATGAACGTGAGGTCGACAAGTTGAAGGAGAAAGTTTGGCAAAGATAGAGTCGGTGTCGGTTGAGCAAAAACCATTTGTTGGGCCCTAAGTAGGTTAGAGATAAGGATTAATGATGGTCTCTAACGTTTTTCTCCCATGTTCTAGAGATATAGTTTGGCACCGATTCGTTAAGGAAAATTTTGACTGTTTTAATAATTAGCTGTCAAACAATAAAACACACAATTAAGCAATTGTCTCTATGCTTTCAAACGAGAAAGCTGTCGAGTCACGGTCTAAGGTTGACGTAGCTTTTCTAATTCTATCACAAACTTTCAGGTGTCATGCACGATCCCATATAAAAGACTGTTAGTTGGATTGTGTAACTTGTTGATTGGTCGAGCGTCTAGCAGATCAATGGGTGTCTAATCATAATCAATTGATGAAAGATCATAATCATAAACATTGGTTGTTTTGCATATCTGAATAAAAATGTTCCACTAAAAAAAAAAGATAATAATCGACTTTCCTTTAAGACCAGAGATATACTTTCCCGAAGCTGTACAATTTGTTTCCTAATTTTTCAACTTAAGGTAATTAATCAGAATTACGTTTTTATTTTGCCGCATTTAAGATAATTACGACACTATTTTGGAAATAAATATTTTTCTTTTTAAATAAAAAATCGGTGGATATCTATTAGGACAACCTTTGAGAAGTAAAACACTGTTGCGCCCTGGACACGTGTTACTATATAGACAAAAGAATCACACCTTCTCTGGGGTCGCTCAGATTTTGTCGACTATTTGACCATAGCGTTAATCGAACGGCTAAAACAATGACACGTGGTAAGCATTTAAGTCTGTAAGATTCTGATTGGTTCGAAAAAAGGAAATAACAAAAAAGTAAATAAAAAGAGAGAAAAAGCTAAAGAAGAAGAAGAAGGAAGCAAACAACAAACAACAAAGCTCGAGAGGAGATCCAGAAAGAAAAACGAAATTCGATTTCTAGGGTTTTGATTCTCCGGCCAAGTCCCGGAGGTTTGTGATCGAAAGGAGATTGCTTTTTTTTTTTAATTAAGAGGCGATGATGTCGTCGAAAAACGGAGCTGGGATGATGATCTCTCGACCTGTCTACCTCGACGAAGCTTTCTCCAGAAAGCTTGATTTGTCTTCTTCTTCGTCATCTTCGAGTCTTCTCCATCAGCTCAATAAGTCTCATGAAGGTTTCTGATTTGTTTAATTCTCCTGATCTGTGTTTTTGTATCCGACAATAGGTTTTGCGATCTAGTTTTGAGGTTTGGTTGAATCAAACTGTAACTTGTGTGTTTTGTCTTTTTGCCCTTTTCTGGATTCTCTATATTTGGGGTTAGGAAAGTTATTAGCTTTGGTTTGCTTGTTTTTTTGTTCGGTTTAGGATAAAAAGAGTTAATTGCTTTTGTGAGAATGTGACAGTTATTGTTTAGCTCTGTCTGTGCGGCTTTGTTTCTGCTATGTGTTGCTGATTTATTGTAACTTGTTGATGTTTTGTGCAGCTGATGATGATGCACGTCTGACACTTGCTCATCAACTCTACAAAGCTGGCGAGTTCAAACAAGCTTTGGAGCACAGCAACTTGGTTTACCAGAGGAACCCTTTGCGCACTGATAATCTTCTACTTATTGGTGCTATTTATTACCAGGTACTTGTTTTCTGCTGCTTTTTTTTTTCTTAAACGAATTTGTAGTTGTTAACTTGTGTCTTACATGCTGTGACAGCTCCAAGATTATGATATGTGCATTGCTAGAAATGAAGAAGCTCTTCGTATCCAACCTCAGTTCGCTGAGTGTTATGGAAACATGGCGAACGCTTGGAAGGTGACTAGCTTGTCCTTTGCTTGTTCAGTTTGTTATTGCTAATAATTATATATATATTTATATATCTGTGATTTGCTCTCTCTCAGGAAAAAGGGGACACTGATCGTGCAATCCGCTACTACTTGATTGCTATTGAGGTTCTGCTATATCAAATTTGTGCTTCTTCGTTTTGCCTACACTAACGCTCTTACTTTAACCTCATCTTTTTCTATCTTTCTTACCCTTTCTTTTCGATCTATTTCTCAGCTGAAGCCCAACTATGCTGATGCTTGGTCGAATCTGGCTAGTGCATACATGCGAAAGGGAAGACTCAGCGAGGCAACACAATGCTGTCAGCAGGCCCTCTCATTGAATCCACTTCTGGTATTTGAATTTATGATCCTTTTATCTAGCTTCTTTCCTGATAAAAAACAAGTTCTTTCTCACCTCTTAATGTGATTCTTTTCCCCTAGGTTGATGCACATAGTAATCTGGGGAATCTGATGAAGGCTCAAGGATTGATTCAGGAAGTAAGTCTAGTTAATTAACTATAATAAGTTTTATCTGTTCTTGTTCCAACCCTTAAAAGATTATCTGCAATTTTCTTGTGATCTCTTGTTATTGATGCGGTGTTACAATTGATTTATCCAAGTTTCGTCATGGCAGAAGAATTTGTAATTGAACCTAAATAAAATATAACTGAATGGAAGGTGAAGTGATGCTCTAGTAATCTAGCATCACATCTGTAGCCTGATTACTGGTTTATCAAAGTGCCATTACTGATGGACGCATTCATTTTTTCTGTGTTGTACTGTGTCATAATCCACAATCAATACAGACATACTGAAAGGCCGGCAGGGATGATCGTCAGTCTTATAGTCAGGATCCTCTACTAGAGTCCAAATTGTTAGAATGTAATATTTTGTGCAGGCATACAGTTGCTACCTTGAAGCTGTTCGCATTCAACCAACGTTTGCTATCGCATGGTCGAATCTTGCTGGTCTTTTCATGGAGTCAGGTGATCTCAACAGAGCCCTTCAATACTACAAGGTATTCTTCATTCTCGAGTGTGTGTGTTTTTTTTTTCCTTTTTTTCTGATTATATTGTTGATGTTTAACTATGTTGGGTGAATCTCTTAATGTACCAGGAAGCTGTGAAGTTGAAACCTGCATTCCCTGATGCATATTTTAATCTGGGAAACGTGTATAAGGTACGTTTATATTCTGACAGCTCACTGCAACAATGTTTTCTGGAAAATATAAAAAACAGAATTTCTTTAATCTTTGTTTATAAGGCTCTGGGGAGACCTACAGAGGCAATCATGTGTTATCAGCATGCCTTACAGACGAGACCTAACTTTGCAATGGCATTTGGTGAGTGTATTTTGATCAAGTAAATGCTTTTAGCTGTAATAAAATTCAATTGTTCAAGTAATTAACTGAGATATATCTACTCAACGCAGGAAACATAGCCAGTATATACTATGAGCAAGGTCAACTGGATTTAGCAATTCGACACTACAAGCAGGCCATCTCCCGAGATCCACGTTTCTTAGAGGCTTACAACAACTTGGTTAGCGTCAAGAATACATATTATGTGTGTGTTGTGGTCTATGAATTATATTTCTGACATATGATCTTCTTGAAGGGTAATGCGTTGAAGGACATTGGGCGTGTAGATGAAGCAGTTCGGTGTTATAATGTAAGTGTGGTTCCTTTTTGAGGCTTGTTAATGAATTAACACGTTTCTGACGAACATGTGTGTTTTTTTTTTGCAGCATTGTCTTACTTTACAACCGAATCATCCACAAGCAATGGCCAATCTTGGAAATATATATATGGAGTGGTATGTGTTCTTCTTGCTTCTTACTTTATTCACAATATTAGCACTTACGGTAACTTCATATTAACTTTGAACAGGAATATGATGGGTCCTGCTTCCTCATTATTCCAAGCTACTTTGGCTGTAACGACAGGGCTATCTGCTCCTTTCAACAACCTTGCAATAATTTACAAACAACAGGTGGCTGGCTACATGCTCCTTTGTCGATGTTCAAATCATTATTGGACTCTTGAACATGTCTGACGAATGTTGGTTGTTTTTTTTTCTCCTTAACTGCAGGGAAATTACACGAATGCTATATCGTGCTATAATGAGGTTCTTCGTATTGATCCCTTGGCTGCTGATGCTCTTGTTAATAGAGGCAATACTTTCAAAGAGATCGGGAGGGTAACTGAAGCAATTCAGGATTACATGCATGCTATTACTTTCCGTCCTACAATGGCTGAAGCTCATGCAAACCTTGCCTCAGCTTACAAGGATAGGTATCCATATCTTGCATTACTTTCTCGTGGTGCTTTTGTGTTAGTTAGACGCTTGTTTGTGAGATTAAGAACAGTTAAGATATTCAGATTAGCAGTACAGCATTTGCATGTATGTGTTCCATCAGAAAGATGTTTATTGTTGGGTTGATGTATTTTTTTGGACCTTTTTGCATAAGCAGTGGGCATGTGGAAGCTGCCATAACGAGCTATAAGCAGGCCTTGCTACTACGACCAGACTTCCCAGAAGCAACTTGCAATCTTCTGCACACCTTGCAGGTAAGACTTTTAGCTTCTGTCTCCGTTCTCTTGCTATTGTTTATTCTCATTGTCTCTCATGCGTTGTTTATTCTTCTTTCCTGCTGCTGTATCAGTGTGTATGCTGTTGGGAGGACCGCAGCAAAATGTTCACTGAAGTTGAAGGCATTATTAGGAGGCAAATAAATGTAAGTGCATATGCCACAAAACTTTTGGTACTTTTTAATGCTATTACAGAGTAAAGAAGTAGCTCATATACTATTTTGTCTCAGATGTCTGTCCTTCCAAGTGTCCAGCCCTTCCATGCAATAGCATATCCTATTGATCCCATCCTTGCCCTTGAAATCAGGTTTGAAGCTGAAACTCAAAACTAATACTTCTCATGTTTAGTGGTCTTGTTCCTTATAAGTCTCCTATTATTTTCAGTCGTAAATACGCTGCACACTGCTCTATAATTGCTTCCCGTTTTGGACTACCTCCCTTCAACCATCCAGCTGGTGTCCCTGTAAAACGTGAGGGAGGATTTAAGAGACTAAGGATTGGATATGTGAGCAGTGATTTTGGTAATCATCCTTTGTCACACCTCATGGGATCAGTGTTTGGGATGCACAACAGAGAAAACGTTGAGGTTTTCTGCTATGCGTTGAGTCCAAACGACGGTACTGAGTGGAGACTGCGTACCCAGTCAGAAGCCGAGCATTTCCTGGACGTTTCTGCCATGTCGTCCGATGCTATCGCCAAGACTATTAACGAAGATAACATCCAGATCCTCATAAATCTGAATGGTTACACCAAGGTATGTGCTCAGAACAATACATAAAATTTGTTTACTCTGGAGCTGTAACCAACTACTCCCATGGAAAGCTTTTTTGGTAATGGTTCTTGGCTTAACTTGTGCAGGGGGCTAGGAATGAAATATTTGCTATGCAGCCTGCACCAGTCCAGGTTTCATATATGGGCTTCCCTGGTACAACTGGAGCAACCTACATCGACTATTTGGTGACTGATGAGGTTGGCAATTAAATTATAGACTTCACAAACAAACAAAATCCCAGATTAATTTTCTTTTTATCGTCTTTTATGTTTCAGTTCGTGTCTCCTCTGCAATATGCGCATATTTACTCAGAGAAGCTTGTCCATCTCCCCGATTGCTACTTTGTCAATGATTACAAGCAGGTATGATCAAAGACAAGTCGTCTTTATAATGTTATTGGACATTTTATGTGGTTTTTGAATATTAAAACTCGTTGTATGAATTCTATCTGCAGAAAAATCAGGATGTGTTGGATCCAAAGTCTAAGCCCAAGAGATCTGACTATGGACTTCCTGAAGACAAATTCATCTTTGGATGCTTTAACCAACTGTACAAAATGGATCCTGAGATCGTCAATACTTGGTAAAATGTTTTTCTTAGGTAGAGATTTGATGTTTTTTATTTATATCACCAAAACTGACTTGTTGTTTTTTTTTTGGGCCATGAAGGTGCAACGTTCTTAAAAGAGTACCAAACAGCGCTCTTTGGCTTCTCCGTTTCCCTGCAGCTGGAGAGATGAGGTTTCGCGCATGTACGTGTGGTTTCATTCCCTTACGTGCCGTTTTCTTGTCCTTATAACATTACTAATTGATCATATATACAGATGCTGCTGCGCAAGGAGTGCAGCCTGATCAGATTATCTTCACGGATGTTGCCATGAAGAATGAGCACATAAGGCGAAGTGTACTTGCAGATGTAATCCTCGACACGTGAGTTCTTTTCCTTCTCTACTTGAATATATATCTGAAATACAACACAAAAACTCATACTCTATCACAATCTTGCTTGTCCCCTCTAGGCCTCTGTGTAACGGACACACAACCGGAACAGATGTGCTGTGGGCTGGTGTACCGATGATCACATTACCACTTGAGAAAATGGCAACTCGAGTGGCTGGATCACTCTGTCTTGCAACTGGTCTGGGACATGAGATGATTGTTAATAGGTGAGTGTCTCTGCACAATACCAAACTTGTACTTCGATCGTTTATTTGATGAGATAGATATTCATAAAGCTTGTGAAATCACAGCTTGGAGGAATACGAAGAGAAGGCCGTCTCTTTGGCGCTGAACAAGCCGAAACTTCAAGCACTGACTAAGGAACTGAGGGCCAGCCGCTTAACATGTCCTCTATTTGACACCATGCGCTGGGTTAGTCGTAGTTCCTGTCTCTATTTCTCTCTTGTTCCAGTTTGTTTCTTTAACCAGTTAGTTTACCATTTGTCTACTTACTACAGGTGAAGAATCTTGAGAGGTCATACTTCAAAATGTGGAACCTCCACTGCTCTGGACAGAAGCCACAGCACTTCAAAGTAGTGGAAAACGACCTGGAGTTCCCACATGACAGATAAAACAAATGAGGGGAAAAGAAAATTGAGAGCATAAACAAGATTTCACTCGGCATTGTATATTATAAAGAAAAACAAACCCCGAAGAGAGTTGGTAGCAAGAAAGATTGATAAGATTATTAGAGATATAAGATTGCTATTATTATGGAGCTGTATACTATATAACAGAAGCTTGCTGTGATGTTGTCATTTCATCACCTATGTTATCCTTTAGATCCCAATGTTATATCAGATAAAAACAAACATGCCATGTGAGTGTAATGTAAACCTCAACGCAATTAAACTTTTAACTCCCAAACTTGCAAGTGTAAACCCAAACTCCAAGTCTTTTCCATTATAAGCCAAATAGGTAAGAAGAAGATGTAAATCTGTGTTCTGAATCATTTGGTGGAAACCAACTGGTAAAGATGAAACCCACCCGGTTTATCTTACCTAAACCGGTAGGTTTTATTCTTTTATATCATGCATTAGAAAATGGTCTATTTCAACCATAACAAAAACCAAGTATTTTTAATATTTAAACAAGTAGCATGTGGCTGTTACTGTATTACAAGTTCAATAAGATAAAAATTAAAAAATGTCTGAATTCACCACTTTAACACAAAAATCTATTTTAACTAATAAAATGTTAGTCAACACTAAAATTATTGACACTCGCAGTAGCAATGAGGTATCTTTTTTTTTTTTTGAAACAGTAATAAACAACAGAAGTTGTACAATGAGGTATCAAATTTGCTAATACGTTATTGTTTGTATACACAATACGACGTAGTATCACCTAGGCCCTTAATAATACATAACATAGCCCGTGTTTACCTAAGAGCTCGTGGGCCTTTAATTAAGCCCATTATCACATTAGGGTTTCTTCTTCTTCATCTTCACATATATCACTTCGTCTGCTTACGAGTGAGCGCCGAATCAAAAACCCTAAGCCATGGCGACTCAACCAGCTAAAGCATCCGTGCAATGCTTCGGGCGTAAGAAGACGGCCGTCGCCGTCACACACTGCAAGCGCGGCTGCGGTCTGATTAAGCTCAACGGCGCCCCGATCGAGCTGTTCAACCCAGAGATCCTCCGGTTCAAGATCTTCGAGCCGGTCCTTCTCCTAGGGAAGCACCGATTCGCGGGAGTGGACATGAGGATCCGCGTCAAGGGAGGCGGTCACACCTCCCAGGTCTACGCGATTCGTCAGAGCATCGCCAAGGCGCTTGTGGCGTTTTACCAGAAGTATGTGGATGAGCAGTCGAAGAAGGAGGTGAAGGATATTCTGAGTAGGTACGATAGGACTCTGCTCGTGGCGGATCCGAGGAGGTGCGAGCCGAAGAAGTTTGGTGGGCGTGGTGCTCGTTCTCGATTCCAGAAGAGTTACCGTTAAACTGAGACTTTTTAATTCGCTGTTGCGTTTTATTTTCATGGTTATTGGATAATGATTTACTCTTTGAAGAACTTAAATGCTTTTACAATGTTTACTATCTGAATCTCATTTTCGATTTGTTGAAATTGATTGGTCACTTTCTCAAACAATTGGGTGGGTATATGTTGGTTTGTGAAATGATGTGGCATGTAGTGGCTAGGTGTTATAGTTGATCAGATGATCGAAGGGGATGGTTTCTAGAATTTTGGTTGATGATATTCACTTTGAATAACTACTACTCTGCTCAAGTGTGTTGATCTGCATTTCGTGAAGAAAACACACTCGAAGTTGATGAAGCATGGATATAGTAAATAACTTCGACAGTTAAAGAAAATGCTTTTGTCTTCCTTGTCCGTTTGAACTAAAAATTTGCGTCGTCAAACGAACGTAGAAGCAAGAAGTAACTCAACATATCAGAAGTCAAAACATACCTTCTCGTGTTGAACATGGGGAAAGCTCAAGAGGAAGTGACCAAACTAAACTGAATCTATTAATGTGGAGAAACAAATCTTCATATATTAGCGTAGCATTTAAATTAGCCATGGGAATGATGAAGTAGATTTCTTTGTGTTGGTACTAAAACATTGTACTCTGTTATGATCATACGGAACGTTTTAGAATCCTCGATTAAACACAACTCAATATATCAAAAGCCAAATATAAAAGAGCCTCTTCACAAACTCTGAAGGAGATTCGCTTAAACTGAAAACAGAGATTTAAATCCCAGGAAATTTTATTGAAAAACGACAAATTCAGACCATTAGCAGGAACGAAACACAGGACTTCTTCCTCCAAACATCATTCCACACACCTTCTCAGATTTAGCACTTTGACATGTGGACGATCAAGTCGACCACACGGGTACTGTAACCCCATTCGTTGTCATACCACGACACCAGCTTCACGAAGTTGTCACTCAATGCAATTCCAGCCTTTGCGTCGAAGATGCTTGACCTGCTGTCACCAACGAAGTCTGTTGACACGACGTCATCCTCGGTGTATCCAAGGATTCCCTTTAGTTTGCCTTCAGATTCCTCCCTGTAAACAATTGAAACCAGTTAGTTCATATATTTACCAAGATATGATCAAAGCATGTTTTAAGCTTAACAGAAAGCTTACTTGATAGCCTTCTTGATCTGGTCGTAGGTTGCAGCTTTCTCGAGTCTAACCGTGAGGTCAACAACTGAGACATCAACGGTAGGAACACGGAATGACATTCCGGTCAGCTTTCCGTTGAGCTGTGGAAGCACCTTTCCGACAGCCTTGGCAGCTCCGGTGCTGCTGGGAATGATGTTGAAGGAAGCGGCTCTTCCACCTCTCCAGTCCTTCATTGATGGACCATCAACAGTCTTCTGAGTAGCTGATATCATTACAAACAAATCCCATTATGTCAGCGTTTCCTCTAACTATTTTTAGTATATTTATTGAAAAATTGAGAAATTTACCGGTGATAGAGTGGACGGTAGTCATAAGACCCTCAACAATTCCGAACCTGTCGTTGATAACCTACAGGAAAAAATCCAAGATTGAAAAATAGGACGAGGAAAAGTTTTCACTAGCAATAGCACTATCGAATCGATTTTTAACTGGCTAAGAGGGAATGTATACCTTGGCAAGAGGAGCAAGGCAGTTAGTGGTGCAACTAGCGTTGGAGACAATATCAAGGTCAGACTTGTACTCGTGCTCGTTGACACCAACAACAAACATGGGAGCGTCCTTGCTCGGGGCAGAGATGACAACCTTCTTGGCACCACCCTGTAACAACAATTCACCAAATCAATAAGATGAAACATCGCATCACATAAGCTAATTAATGAAACTATTCCAAGACCAACAAGCTATAAGCACACGAAACACAATTTACGAACACTACACATATAAGTTATATAACATCCGAAGCAGATAAGAAACCAACCTTCAAGTGAGCAGCAGCCTTGTCCTTGTCAGTGAAAACACCGGTAGACTCAACAACGAAGTCAGCTCCAGCCTCAGCCCATGGGATATCCTCAGGGTTCCTTCACCAATACAACCCACCCGTAAATTAAAATCCTCAAAACCAAACACATACACACTAAAGTAAAGATAATCATCCAGTAGTACCTGATGCCGAAGACGGTGACTGGCTTCTCACCGAAGAGAAGAGTCTTCTCATCCTTAACCTTGAGCTCATGGTGTTTCCATTGACCGTGAACACTGTCGTACTTGAACATATAGGTCTACACCAAGCAAACACAAAGAGTAATCAGTAACCTGCTCAAACCTCAAGCAATCAATCAATAACAGGCTAATCGATAAGAAACCAGTTTATGGATCTGAGTACTGAATAAACAATCATCTAAACACTGAGCTCACACATGCATACTCAACAATCAAACGAATCGAAACGACGTCGAAGGAAGGAAGGAAACACAAACCATGTACTCAGTGGTGATGAAGGGATCGTTGACGGCGACGAGCTCAACATCGTCCCTCTGAAGAACAACTCTAGCAACCAAACGACCGATTCTTCCGAATCCTATATCGATTACATAAACCAAACGTCAGATTCTAATAGATCTGCTACATATACGAAAGCTAACAAAGCATAATTAATCAGAGACTCACCGTTGATTCCGATCTTGATCTTACCGCCAGCTACAAACACAAATCCAAAAAACGATCAGATTCAGAATAAACAACAAACATCATAAGCAGAAACCAAATCAACAAAATAGATACTCACCCATGGTGAGTGTGTGAGAGAGATTAAAGATGAGATTAGTAGAGAGAGATTAAACAGTGAGGATGGTGAGTGAGTGAGATCCGTGAAGAGGTGTGTATTTAAAAGAGAGATGAACGTGGCGAAGGGGCCGGTGAGATCTAACGGTGGAGAGTTTTTCTTGGGAAATAAGTCAGATCTGATTTTAGTATTTTTCTTAAGCTAAATGACTAAACTGCCCTACGACACTTAACTTATATCGTTGTTAGCCACTCTGTTTTAGCAAAATGTCGTCACCCCTGCCTCTTAACTGAGGCGATTAGGCGAGTCGTGGCGTCTGCATCTCACGCGATAAACTAGAAGATTCTTTAAAAACCATGAAACGGGCCGGGTCAAGTCTGAGTCGGCATGAAATGCCCCGGTATTTGACAAGTGTCTGCTTGACAAGTGCGGCCGGCCCATTTTAGTATACGATTTCAATTTTCTAGAAGGTAACGCCCCAACTAATAAATTCCACACAAAAGTATAATTCTATGTTCTGTGCTTCTGTCATATGATGAACTCTTCTACATTAAATGTAGTATTGTCTAGTATTTTATTTGCTCCTAAGTCAACTAATAGTTGAATGTAAAATGTTCTATTTTAAAATTTCATGATAGTATCCAAAAAATTGCGTATGAAATGACGTATATTGAAAATATGGAAAATGATTTCATATTGCAATATAAAAATGCGACCAGCATTTTTATAAATTTAATTCATAATCTTATTGAAAAATACTCGGCCGTGTTTGATGTGAAAAAAAAATAGTCAAGAAATAAATAAAATCAAAAAATTTTCTTTTCTTGTGATGTTCTAAATTATATAGTATGAAATTAAAAATATATATATATACTATGATATTCACAAACCTATATTCATGTAATTTAACAAACTTAAAAACTAGGAGTAAGTGTTACATGTGAAAATGATTACTTTAGTTTTATGTTGCAATATAAAAATGCGAGCAGCATATATGTATGCTGATAATAAATTTTAGTTCATAATCTTATTGAAAAATACGTTTGATGTCAAAAACAATACTCAAGAAATAAATAAAATACAATGAATTTTCTTTTCTGGTGATGTACTGAATTATATAGTATGAAATAAAAAAAAATACTATACAATATGATATTCACAAACCTATATTCATGTAATTTAACACACTTAAAAACTAGGATTAAGTGTTACATGTGACATTCATTTCAAAACTTTACAAGTGTACTTTCTTGTTCTTGAAAGTTGTAACTCGAAGACTATATATATTGCTGCAGCTTATACATGAGGATTCCTTCTTTTTACTAGTAGAAGCTTTGTAGTTTGGTGAGTATCTCCTGACGAATATGAACGAGATGCAAGGCTATTACAAGAGCATGAGCAACTCCAGCAATGATGAACAAACCTCGCAACTCACGGAAGCTGAACCTATTAGATGCTTCATCAACGTCATTAAGAGATGCAACATCTTCAGCGTTGGAACGTACATTCAATGAATCCAGCTTTTGAAACCATCTCTTCTCCATGTCTTTCAAAGTTCCCAATGACCTTAGTTTCGCGATTTCTCGTGAAACATTAGTAGCCAAACCTGAACCTTTCTGGAACATCTGAAAACATATTTAAACATAGATTAATGAAGGTAATTAACAAACCAATAAGATAATAAAATTTGTGAGGAGAGGCACGTACAAAGCCAAAGCCATTGGTACTAGTCTCTCTATCTGTCATTACAAAAGTATCCGGATAGTATCCAAGAAGGAGATCGAGATAGGGTATCTCATTGATAATATGACTAAGAGTTCCATCTCTCAAACCTTGAGCATATGCCTCGACTGCATTAATGGATCCAAGCTTCATATTATTTAACGTGGTAGATGCGAAAACCGCCTGGTGGTTTAGTTGTATGCGAGAAATGGTCTTGGTTGATGTCAAATTTGCACTATAACTTGAAGTTAATATCAACACTACAAAGAGCCAAACTATGACTAAGAATCTTGATGACATTTTCTCCAGCTTCTCTCCTGTTAAAAATGTGCACCCATTACCAACCAAAATGTACAGTAAAAAGATGAGAATTAATAAATTGTAGATTTTATAGATTTTTGTTATACGAAATTTTCTATATTTTAAAGTATTTTGCATTCATTGATATTAATAAATTGGTAATTTTTAAAGGAAATTAACTAAAAAAATGTAAAATAATTAAATATTATTGGCTAATATTGGCAAATGTGTAACAGAAATAAATAATAAATTTAGTTGTAACATTTATTATATTTCTAATATTCGTGAGAACTATAGAAAATTCATGTTTTCGAAGAGAGTATAAGATTAAGCATAGACTTACTGTGAGCAAAGACGATGGTAGAGAATCCAAACCAGAGCATCATACAAAGTTGTTGTCCCCATGAGCCCTGAAACTCAGGATTAGCGGAACGTTCAACCAACCAAACAACAACTCCAGTCAAGACAAAGAAAGCTCCACTTGCTAACCATAAGGATCTATCAAAAGGGTCAAAGAAAGTCCACATGCCTTGGCTTCTCTTCTTTACCGTCAAGATTCCTATACCAATGTCTGTGAAAGGCAGAGTAAAATCAACATACAAAGATCTGTTGGAAGTGATTGTGATATCACCAACAGCTGCATCGTATTTGTCACTCTGTCAAAACAAACACATTATTAAAACATGTTACATATTATACCATTTTGACTATTAATTTTTTGAATTTGCAACACACCTGAGTAGAGAGTAGATAAGCAAGGTTGTTATAGCTTCCGTTGTAAGGTATAAACTCAAGCTGGTAGTTAAGAGGAGTAATGCAAGTCTTGAAAACTTCTATGCAGAATCCACTAGCAGTATAGACACCCGTTTCAGTATCAAGACGCATGGACATTAGATTTGGAACCTTGTTTCCTGCTGGTACTAAGACCCGAAGCAACTTCTTATGTTCAACATTCTCTTCCAGAAAACGGTGTCTTGGGATCTCAAGTTCATTGGGTGAAGAAGCCATGACATCTCTTCTTCCACAAAACTTATCACAACTCCATAATCCTATTCGTCTCTCCCTTGTTCCAACCACATCCACAATCTCAAATGTACCTGAAAGAAACTTGTTGCCAACCATTTGAATGTCACCATGGCTCAAACCCTTGTAACTGCTCTGCCTCATTGCCTCAAGAAGGTTCGATGATACATTTTCAGATTTTTGTAGACTCATCTTCTCAGCTGCGGTTGCTAGAACACAAGCAACATCGTGTGCCCATACAATATAACGGTTAGTTTCCATAAATGAATTTGTCACTCTTGAAGTAAAATTCATAATCTCTGATGATATTGGAACGTAGGATCTGAAACCAATCACACCTTGCATAGACCTAGTTGCAAAATGGTCCGAGAAATGAAAATGATGCATTGATCTTGCGGTGAGAATCCAAACATGACCTTGTTCCATCAAACCTAACTTCTCCGCAAATTGCAAGAGACTAGAAACAAGATTCTCAGACATATGCACCACGAAAACTGCTCCTCCAGAGACTTTAGTAACCTTCTTTAGCTGATTCAGCCTATGGTTTTCCCCTGATGATTCGGAGAAAGAAGCAGTTCGATCGATGCTGATGCTTTCATCTTGCAAATGCTCCACGAGTATTTGCAAACTCTCTCTCCAGTCATCATCATCCTCGTATATAACCACAACCGATGTCCGGTTTAGATCATGTATGAGACTTGTAATACCCTTCGCTTCTGATGTTGGATCGTGCGTGGTTTGAATGAAGTGATCATATCTGTTCAAAGATAATGAGTTTGGAACGTGAAGTGATATTAGAGGAACTTTAGCTTTCTTACTAACTGCTGCAAGAATCTTTGCTTCTTGTAATGATTGTGCACCAATAATAGCTTCCACTTTTGCATTCTTGATAAGATTTGTAACTGTTACATTCATGAATAGTTAACGAATAAAAATTGTGATTTTTCGAGAAGTTTTCAGGTAGTTTCATGAAAGACGCAATAAAGAAGATGAAACTCACCGGCGGCATAGGCAAGGAGAGGATCTCCTTGAGAGTCTCTTGCTAAAACAGAGACTCTGGTTTGGTATTCGTTGTTGATGCCATAGAAATCTGAAAGGGCCAAGGCAAAAGAAGTCTCCAGAATTTTCCCTTCCGTGGATCCCAAGTCAACCACTAATCCAACCCTAACCTCTTGTATTCGATCAGCTACTCCAGATTTAATCGTCGGAAGGAGAAGTAAGCTAACGAGCAGAGAAATCAGAATCTCCATTGATTGTGTGTGGCTGCGTATTGCACCGTCCCCTTTGATTTATTGTGTTGTCGTAATCATTAACAAATCAAATTATTTATATCACATAGTCAAAGTCAATGCGTTGTGTACATGGACATTGTCAAAACTTTCAACTTTTATAACGAGCAAAAGTCTTCGAGGCAAGTTTGACTACCAAGTATCAAAGATGAAACAGAACCGATCGAGAGATGGTTAAACTAGTGTATAATGTGGAGTAGTTGTGAATTTCCTTGCAATAAATTAGATAGACAGAGTGCAATATATTATATCAAGTTATATGAGATCAAGGGACGAGAGATTTCCACAAAACAAGCAATATAAATGTATTATGTATGCATGCATGTTAATGCAAGAGCATGGGCAATCTGTTTAACCAATACAACTACAAATACGTGTGGGCAACTTACTTCGTCTGCAGATGAGCTGTGCAATACAAAATACCAATCATTTGTTTAAGAACTTTATGGGTTACACTATATTAAAGTATTAATAAAACGATATAGATGTCGAAGAAAATCTAATAATTGCTATTCGAATATTATAAAGAAGTTATTCATAGTGTTTTCTTAAAAATAATATCTTTTTTTTTTAAAAAGGCATTTTTAAAATAATTTCTATGGCAAAGTTTTTATAAAAGCTGATTGCGCATAATTTGTTTTAAATTGTTTAAGAATTTTTGTGCAACCAGCTTTTACAAAAACTTTACCATAGCGACAACAAATATGAAATTAAGTGCATCATTATGGCTTTCGCTTTTTAAGTCCGAGAAGATTATATATATAAATTTTAAAATAAAATTTGAAAGGCAACGACTAGCTTAGAAATAAAGAGGTTTATGAATAGTTCCTGATTCATTACACCAATTAAACCAAATCTATTTAGAGAACGACAACGGAAAATAACGCAAAAATCAGCAATTCAAATAGGATTAGATTAAATCAAGTTTGTTCACACGCTCCTGCTTCGTCAATCGTCATTCGTCACCACCCTAATCGCAAGATAAGAAGTCACTCCACGCTCGAGCCAGCAGGAACATTCCACCACTTTTTTGTCTAACTTCTTTTCTCAATTTTTCCTTTTCCTTCATCTTAACTCTTCAGTGAAATATATTAGCATACTTTTTTTCTTGAGCTTCTCGTTCTGCTGCCTCTTATAAGCTTCCACTAGTGATCCAATATTGGTATCGTCTTTCTCAGAGGAATCATGTCTCAAAGGGCTCTTAATTTACTTGACCAACAACATCTTCCATAGAAGGATGTGTGAATGTGTGAGGCTTTCCGGCTTGAGAGGAAACCAAGAAATATGCTTCCGCATCGCATAGGGTAATTAACGATCTCGTTCATCTTCTTTTAAATCCCAAATATATGATTTGAAAATGTAGTTATTCTGACTTCATAAGCTTCAACCTTTTTCATTTCGATCTTTTATTTTCTCTCCGTATGTTTCGTTGCCACGTTCTTAGGAGCCGCATGCAGTGTTTGTTCCTGGTAGATTTTTTAGTTTTGTGTTTTAATAAAACCATGCACGTGCACAATATATTGTTTGTTTAGTAATTAGTATATTGACTAATTTGCATATTTGACTAATTATTTGGCAACCATTTTAATATATTTGAAAAAATTTATATTGAAATTATTAAATGATATTTTGAGTAATATTAAAGATCTTAAAATGGCGTTTGGTTAAATGAAAAGAAATTTGTTTTATGTTTGAGCGAATAGACATTTTATCAAGATTTACACCATTACCCTTTTACAATGTTAGTTTGTTGACCCAAATTCTGCAATAAAGATTACAAAGTTTTTCAAATATATTGTTATATAAATTAAAAGATTATATAAATTATAAAAAATGTCATTTTAGTTTTGTGTTTTAATAAAACCATGCACGTGCACAATATATTGTTTGTTTAGTAATTAGTATATTGACTAATTAGCATATTTGACTAATTATTTGGCAACCATTTTAATATATTTGAAAAACTTTATATTGAAATTATTAAATGATATTTTGAGTAATATTATAGATCTTAAAATGGCGTTTGGTTAAATGGAAAGAAATTTGTTTTATGTTTGAGTGAATAGACATTTTATCAAGATTTACACCATTACCCCTTTACAATGTTAGTTTGTTGACCCAGATTCTGCAATAAAGACTACAAAGTTTTTCAAATATATTGTTATATAAATTAAAAGATTATATAAATTATAAAAAATGTCATTTTAGTTTTGTGTTTTAATAAAACCATGCACGTGCACAATATATTGTTTGTTTAGTAATTAGTATATTGACTAATTTGCATATTTGACTAATTATTTGGCAACCATTTTAATATATTTGAAAAACTTTATCTTGAAATTATTAAATGATATTTTGAGTAATATTAAAGACCTTAAAATGGCGTTTGGTTAAATGGAAAGAAATTTGTTTTATGTTTGAGCGAATAGACATTTTATCAAGATTTACACCATTACCCCTTTACAATGTTAGTTTGTTGACCCAAATTCTGCAATAAAGACTACAAAGTTTTTCAAATATATTGTTATATAAATTAAAAGATTATATAAATTATAAAAAATGTCATTTTAGTTTTGTGTTTTAATAAAACCATGCACGTGCACAATATATTGTTTGTTTAGTAATTAGTATATTGACTAATTATTTGGCAACCATTTTAATATATTTGAAAAATTTTGTAGTCTTTATTGCAGAATTTGGGTCAACAAACTAATATTGTAAAGTGGTAATGGTGTAAATCTTGATAACATGTCTATTCGTTCAAACATAAAACAAATTTCTTTCCATTTAACCAAATGCCATTTTAAGATCTTTAATATTACTCAAAATATCATTTAATAATTTCAATACAATTTTTTTATAAAAAATGCCATTTTAAGATCTTTAATATTACTCAAAAGATTATATAAATTAAAAGATTATATAAAAAGTATTAAAATGACATTTTTTATAAAATATTTCTATAATATTTTAATAAAATTTATTAATTGTTAACTAACTCGGTTCCAAACACACAATCTTGATAGAAGACCCAAAATATTCGCAAGGCTCTCATGTGATCATGAGTGTAGTCATTGAGCTCATCCGAGCACCATCAAAATCCATCAAAAAGAATCTATAGAATTTTTCTTAATATGGACTAGTTTCTCATCAAAATTAAATTTATGCGACACTCGTAGATCTTATAAATTCGGTGATAAAATGTATTTAAAACAAAATTAAAATTAAAATGATCAAGGGTACGTACGAATCTGAATAGCGGCAATGAATATGAAACTAGTTATGCCATTATGGTTTTTACCTTTTAAGTACATGAAGATTAATATATACATAAATTTTAAAATATTATTCGAAAGACAACGACTAGCTATAGAAGTCAAGTCAAGAGCAGTTGATCAATTGTTTAATTGTTCATCGCATATTATCACCATTCACCAACCATATAACTAAATAAATCAAGACAATTATAAAGAAAATAACAAAAAAAAATCAGCAATTCAAATAAGAAGGGATTAATAAGTTTATTCACAGGCATCGGCTTCACCACCTCCATGATATCCACGTCCCGTAAGATCAGAAGATGAACCATCACCGTCGTTTTCAAAATTCTGTGAAGCCGTACCGCATAAGCTACCATTTAACTCCACAAATTTTTGATGCATCCGCTCTAACTCCTCCACGCTCAAGCCTTCAGCATTCCACCACATTTTGTCTAACTTCTTTTCACTTTTCGATTCCTTCAATTTTTTTTCTTTTTCCTTTTCCATCTCTACCTCTTCAGCGAAATCAACATACAATTTCTTGAGCTCTTCGTTCTTTTGCATCTTATAAGCTTCCACGAGTGATCCAGTATTGGTGTCGTCTCTCTCGGACGGTTCATGACTCAAATGGTTCTTCACTCGACCAACAGCATCTTCCATAGACGGATGTGTGAACGTGTGAGGCTTTCCGGCTTGAGAGAAAACCAAGAAAGTTGCTTCTGCATCGCATAGCGCAACGATCTCGTTCATTTTCTTTAAAATCCCAGCTTTACGTTTTGAAAACGTAGTCATTCTGTCTTCGTAGTCTTCCACCTCCTTCATTTCGATCTTTTGCTTTCCCTTTGTATGTTTCATTCTCACGTTCTTAGGAACCGGAGTACTGTTTGGTTTCTGGTAGGTTTTTAATTTGTGTCTGAATAAAACTATGTACGTGCACAATATATTTATAGTAAAAATAGATGTATACATCATTTGTAGACATTTAATGTCTATGAAGAGAATGGATTGACTAATAATTTGCATATTTGACTAATTATATGGCAACCACTTAATCATTTAAAAAAAAAAAAAAATCTTGCAGTAAAAATAGATGTATACATCATTTGTAGACATTTAATGTCTATGAAGAGAATGGATTGACTAATAATTTGCATATTTGACTAATTATATGGCAACCACTTAATCATTTTTAAAAAAAAAAAAAAATCTTGCAGTCATTATTGCAGAACTAGAGTCAACAAACTAAGATTGTGGTAACTCAATTACCCTAAATTTTGAGAACATGTCTATTCTCTCAAAAACATAACAAAAAATCTCTATCCATTTTACAAAAATACCATTTTAAGATGATAATTTTATTTCACAAAATATATTTTCAATGAAAATTTGTAAATAATGTTTTAATTTAAAAATAATTAATTTAATGTATTAATTAGAAAAATGTTGCTAATATATTAATGAAGGACAAAAAGGTTTTCTAATAATTTTCTTAATTTATGAAAAAGGTATTAAAATAACACTTTTATAAAAGAGAAAATATTAATTTTATATATAATTTATTAATTTTTAATTGTTAACTAATTCATTTCCAAACACACAATCTTGATAGTAGACCCAAAGTGTTCATAAGGTTATTGCCAAGTACTTGTCTAAATCCAAGATATTTATGGGTAACCCGTTGAACTTGTATTTGTTTATTTAAGCCAAGCTTAAGTATTTGGGCTTTAGAAACCAAAAGCGAATTCTAATTATTTCGGTTAGACGTGATTGTCTTTATTTATAGCAAAAGATTTTGCTTGTCTTTCCTGTTAGAACCGATATGAGACAATGTAAAACAAAATTTGACGAAAAAGAACTAAAAAAAGAAAATTATTTCATTCTACATGCTTAAAAATGAAAAATCACAATCCCTCCTGCAAACGTGAAAAACTTATTCATCTCTTTCATAGTTATACTAACTCCACCTTTTTATTATATTAAATCTAATTTTAAATATTTCAATAAAACATGATCATCTTTATACATAGCAAAAGATTTGCCTATCTTTCTTGTTACAACCAATGTGTGACAATGTAAAATAAAATTTAACGAAAAAATAACTAAAAGAGAAAATTATTTGATTCTACATACTTAAAAATGAAAAATAACAATCTCTCCTTCTTCTGACGTGAAAAACTTATCCATCTTTTCTTTTTGACAACATGAATTAAACTAAGTAGTAGGACCTGCCG
>CM031941.1:57924900-58069669 GCA_018703725.1 Brassica juncea
GCCCTATATAATGAAGTTAGTTTCTTACCTTTTGTTTTAAAATTTAAAACACATTCTACACTTGAAATATAGTATTCTTAAACTCACTTTTATGAAATATAGGAATCATTATAATTTTTTAACATTTAGTTTAGTAAAATTCATATACTGGCCTAAATTAGTGGATTACCATTTTAAAATCTTCATTTTCTAGAGAAATAGAGGCAACAAAGGTTCCAAACCTCTTTGACCACATCTTATGTCAGTGCTCGATGAACTTCATACATTATTTAAACCAGATTTTCATATTTTTCAATTTTTTTTTCAAAATCCGTGGGTTAACCCCTTCTAAAATATTGAGTTTTCGGTAAATGCTCTATATACTGAAGTTACACTCTTACTTTTGTTTTAAAATTTAAAAAACACACCTTATACACTTGAATAACGTATTCTAAACTCTTTTTCATAAATATAGGAATATTATAATTTTTAACATTAGTTGTAGTAAAATTTCATATACTGCCTAAATTAGTGGAATTACATTATAAAATCTTCATTTCTAGAGAAATAGAGGCAACAAAGGTTCCAAACCTCTTGACCATCATCTTAGGTCAGTGCTCGATGAAACTAACATTAAAACAACATTTTCTATTTTCAATTTTTTTCAAATCCGTGGTTTAACCCCTTCTAAAATATTGAGTTTGTAAATGCTATATACTGAAGTTATACTCTTTACTTTTGTTTTAAATTTGAAACAACCATTCTACACTTGAATTATTAGTATCTAAGCTCTCTTTCATGAAAATGGAATCATATAATTTTTTAACATTTAGTTTAGTAAAATTTCATATACTGCCTAAATTATTGGATTACCGTTATAAAATTCTTCATTTTCTAGAGAAATAGAGGGCAACAAAGGTTCCAAACCTCTTTGACCATCATCTTATGTCAGTGCCGATGAACTATACATTAAAATAACATTTCATATTTTTTCAATTTTTTCAAAATCCGTGGGTTAACCCTTCTTAAAATAGTGGTTTCGGTAAATGCTTTATATACTGAAAGTTTATACTCTTTACTTTTGTTTTAAATTTAAAAACACATTCTACACTTGAATTATAGTATCTTAAACTCTCTTCATGAAATATAGGAATCATTATATTTTTACATTTAGTTTAGTTAAAATTTCATATACTGCCTAAATTAGTGGAATTACCATTATAAAATCTTCATTTTCTAGAGAAATAGAGGCAACAAAGTAAGGTTCCAAACCTCTTTGACCATCATCTTATGTCAGTGATCGATGAACATTACATTAAAACAACATTTTCATATTTTTCAAATTTTTTCAAATCCGTGGGTTAAACCCCTTCTAAAATATTGAGTTTTCGCTAAACTGCTATATACTGAAGTTTATACTCTTTATTTGTTTTAAAATTAAAAACCACATCACACTTGAATTATAGTATTCTAAGCTCTTCTTCATGAAATATAGGAATCATTATAAATTTTTACATTAGTTAGTAAAATTTCATATATGCCTAAATTTGGGAATTACCATATAAAATCTCATTTCTAGAGAAATAGTGGCAACAGGTTCCAAACCTCTTTGGACAATCATCTTATGTCAGTGCTCGATGAAAATATACATTAAAAAACATTTCATATTTTTCATTTTTTCAAAATCGGGGTTAACCCCATTCTAAAATATTGAGTTTTCGGTAAATGCTTTTATACTGAAGTTTATACTCTTTTACTTTTGTTTTAAATTAAAAAACAATCTCACTTGAATTATAGTTCTTAACCTCTTTCATGAAATATAGGAATCATTAATTTTTAACATTAGTTTAGTAAAATTTCATTACTGCCTAAATAGTGGAATTACCATTATAAAATCTTCATTTCTAGAGAAATAGAGGCAGCAAAGGTTCCAAACCCTCTTTGACCATCCATTCTTATTGTCAGTGCTCGATGAACAAATATACATTAAAACAGATTTTCATATTTTTCAATTTTTTTCAAAATCCGTGGGTTAACCCCCTTCTAAAATATGAGTTTCGGTAAATGCTCTATATACTGAAGTTTATACTCTTTACTTTTGTTTTAAAATTAAAAAACACATGCTACACTTGAATTATGAGTATCTTAACTCTCTTCATGCAAATATAGATCATTATAATTTTTTAACCATTTGTTTAGTAAAATTTATTATACTGCCTAAATTAGTGGAATTACCATTATAAAATCTTCATTTTTAGAGAAATAGAGGCAGCAAAGGTTCCAAACCTCTTTGACCATCATCTTAGGTCGCGTGCTCGATGAAACTATACATTAAACAACACAACATTTTCATATTTTTCATTTTTTCAATAATCGTGGGGTAACCCTTCTAAATATATTGGTTTTCGGTTAATGCCTATATACTGAAGTTTATTTCTTTACTTTGGTTTTAAAATTTTAAAAACACATTCTACACTTGAAAAATATAGTATTCTAAACTCACTTTTATGAAATTAGGAATCATTATATGTTTTAACATTTGTTTAGTAAATTTCATATACGCCTAAATTAGTGGAATTACCATTTAAAATCTCATTTTCTAGAGAAATAGAGGCAACAAAGGTTCCAAAACCTTTTGACCATCATCTTATGTCAGTGCTCGATGAAACTATACATTAAAACAACAGATTTTCATTTTCAATTTTTTTTCAAAACGTGGGTTAACCCCTTCTAAATATTGAGTTTTCGGTAAATGCTCTATATATACTGAAGTTTACACTCTTTACTTTTGTTTTTAAAATTTAAAAACACATTCTACACTTGAATTACAGTATTCTAAACTCTTTTCATGAAAATTAGGAATCACTTATAATTTTAACATTAGTTTAGTTAAAATTTCATATACTGCCTAAATTAGTGAATTACCATTATAAAATCTTCATTTTCTAGAGAAATAGAGCAAACAAAGGTCCAAACCTCTTTGACCATCATCTTAGGTAGTGCTCGATTGAAACTATACATTAAACAACATTTTCATATTTTTCAATTTTTTTTCAAAATCCGTGGGTAACCCTTCTAAAATATTGAGTTTCGGTAAATGTTCTATATACTGAAGTTTACTACTCTTACGTTTGTTTAAAATTTAAAAAAACATTATACATTGAATTAATAGTATTCAAAGCTCTCTTTCATGAAATATAGGAATCATTATAATTTTTTAACATTTAGGTTTAGTAAAAATTTCATATAATGCCTAAATTATGGAATACCGTTATAAAATTCTTCATTTTCTAGAGAAATTAGAGGCAACAAAGGTTCCAAACCTCTTTGACCATCATCTTATGTCAGTGCTCGATGAAACTATACATTTAAAACAAACATTTTCATATTTTTCAATTTTTTTTCAAAATCCGTGGGTTAACCCCTTCTAAAATATTGAGTTTTCGGTTAAATGCTCTATATACTGAAGTTTATACTCTTTACTTTTGTTTTTAAAATTTATAAAACACATTCTACACTTGAATTATAGTATTCTAAAGCTATCTTTCATGAAATATAGGAATCATTATAATTTTTTTTAACATTTAGTTTAGTAAATTTCATATACTGCCTAAATTATTGGAATTACCGTTATAAAATTCTTCATTTCTAGAGAAATAGAGGCAACAAAGGTTCCAAACCTCTTTGACCATCATTCTTATGTCAGTGCTCGATGAAAACTATACATTAAACAACATTTTCATATTTTCAATTTTTTTCAAATCCGTGGGTTAACCCCTTCTAAAATATTGTGTTTTCGGTAAAGCTCTATATACTGAAGTTTATTACTCTTTACTTTTGTTTTAAATTTTAAAAAACACATTCTACACTTGAATTATAGTTATTATAAGCTCTCTTTCATGAAATATAGGAATCATTATAATTTTTTACATTAGTTTAGTAAAATTTATATACTGCCTAAATAGTGGAATTACCGTTATAAAATCTTCATTTTCTAGAGAAATAGATGGCAACAAAGGTTCCAAACCTCTTTGACCATCATCTTATGTCAGTGCTCGATGAAACTATACATTAAAACAACATTTTTCATATTTTTCAATTTTTTTCAAAATCCGTGGTTAAACCCCCTTCTAAAATATTGAGTTTTCAGTAAATGCTCTATATACTGAAGTTATACTCTTTTACTTTTGTTTTAAAATTAAACACACATTCTTACACTGAATTATAGTATTCTAAACTCTCTTTCATGAAATAGGAATCATTATAATTTTTTAACATTTAGTTTAGTAAAATTTCATATACTGCCTAAATTAGTGGAATTACCATTATAAAATCTTCATTTTCTAGAGAAATAGAGGCAACAAAGGTTCCAAACCTCTTTGACCATCATCTTATGTCAGTGCTCGATGAAACTATACATTAAAACAACATTTTCATATTTTTCAATTTTTTTTCCAAAAATCCGTGGGTTAACCCCTTCTAAATATTGATGTTTTTCAAGTGTAAATGCTCTATATACTGAAGTTTATACTCTTACCTTTTGTTTTTAAAATTAAAAACACATTCTACACTTGAATTAAGTATTCTAAACTCTCTTTCATGAAATATAGGAATCATTATAATTTTTTAACATTTAGTTTAGTAAAATTTCATATACTGCCTAAATTAGTGGAATTACCGTTATAAAATCTTCATTTTCTAGAGAAATAGAGGCAACAAAGGTTTCCAAACCTCTTTTGACATCATCTTATGTCAGTGCTCGATGAAACTATACATTAAAACAACATTTTCATATTTTTCAATTTTTTTCAAAATCCGTGGGTTAACCCCTTCTAAAATATTGAGTTTTCGCTAAATGCTCTATATACTGAAGTTTATACTCTTTACTTTTGTTTTAAAATTTAAAAACACACTCTACACTTGAATTATAGTATTCTAAGCTCTCTTTCATGAAATATAGGAATCATTATAATTTTTTAACATTTAGTTTAGTAAAATTTCATATACTGCCTAAATTTGTGGAATTACCATTATAAAATCTTCATTTTCTAGAGAAATAGTGGCAACAAAGGTTCCAAACCTCTTTGACCATCATCTTATGTCAGTGCTCGATGAAACTATACATTAAAACAACATTTTCATATTTTTCAATTTTTTTCAAAATCCGTGGGTTAACCCCCTTCTAAAATATTGAGTTTTCGGTAAATGCTTTTTATACTGAAGTTTATACTCTTTACTTTTGTTTTAAAATTTAAAAACACATTCTCACTTGAATTATAGTATTCTTAACTCTCTTTCATGAAATATAGGAATCATTATAATTTTTTAACATTTAGTTTAGTAAAATTTCATATACTGCCTAAATTAGTGGAATTACCATTATAAAATCTTCATTTTCTAGAGAAATAGAGGCAAGCAAAGGTTCCAAACCTCTTTGACCATCATCTTATGTCAGTGCTCGATGAAAACTATACATTAAAACCAGATTTTCATATTTTTCAATTTTTTTTCAAATCCGTGGGTTCCCCCTTCTAAAATATTGAGTTTTCGGTAAATGCTCTATATACTGAAGTTTATACTCTTTACTTTTGTTTTAAAATTTAAAAACACATTCTACACTTGAATTATAGTATTCTTAACTCTCTTTCATGAAATATAGGAATCATTATAATTTTTAACATTTAGTTTAGTAAAATTTCATATACTGCCTAAATTAGTGGAATTACCATATAAAATCTTCATTTCTAGAGAAATAGAGGCAGCAAAGGTTCCAAACCTCTTGACCTCATCTTATGCCCTCCACCGCGCATTCCATCTTCCACATCCCACTGTCACTTTCCCCCCCTCTAACCTTCCAAGACAACCCCTCCATTCCCTTCCTGATTTTACTCATTCAATCTATCCATTAATCTCCATCCCCCCCCACTTCCCCGCCTTCTGCTCCACTCGTTTCCTCGTTCTCTTACTCCTGTCCGTCACAAATCCCCCTATCCCTTCGTTCTCTCCCCCCCCCCTAATCTCACCTCTCCCCTCCACTTTCCTCTCCTTCACTTTACCCCCCCCCCCTCTGCCAACTACTTTCTCTCCATCTTAACCTCTAAGATCCTCCTACTTCCTCCCCGCCTCTCACCTACACTTTTCTTCTTCCCCTCTCCCTTCTCGCCCCTCCCCGCCCTTCTCTTGAAACTATTACATTAAAACAACATTTCATATTTTCATTTTTTTCAAAAATCCGTGGGTTAACACCTTCTAAAAATATGAGTTTTCGGTTAAATGCTCTATATAATGAAGGTTTATTCTCTTTACTTTTGTTTTAAAATTTAAAAACACATTCTACACTTGAAATATAGTATTCTAAACTCACTTTTATGAAATATAGGAATCATTATAATTTTTTAACATTTAGTTTAGTAAAATTTCATATACTGCCTAAATTAGTGGAATTACCATTTTAAAATCTTCATTTTCTAGAGAAATAGAGGCAACAAAGGTTCCAAACCTCTTTGACCATCATCTTATGTCAGTGCTCGATGAAACTATACATTAAAACCAGATTTTCATATTTTTCAATTTTTTTTCAAAATCCGTGGGTTAACCCCTTCTAAAATATTGAGTTTTCGGTAAATGCTCTATATACTGAAGTTTACACTCTTTACTTTTGTTTTAAAATTTAAAAACACATTCTACACTTGAATTAACGTATTCTAAACTCTTTTTCATGAAATATAGGAATCATTATAATTTTTTAACATTTAGTTTAGTAAAATTTCATATACTGCCTAAATTAGTGGAATTACCATTATAAAATCTTCATTTTCTAGAGAAATAGAGGCAACAAAGGTTCCAAACCTCTTTGACCATCATCTTAGGTCAGTGCTCGATGAAACTATACATTAAAACAACATTTTCATATTTTTCAATTTTTTTCAAAATCCGTGGGTTAACCCCTTCTAAAATATTGAGTTTTCGGTAAATGCTCTATATACTGAAGTTTATACTCTTTACTTTTGTTTTAAAATTTAAAAACACATTCTACACTTGAATTATAGTATTCTAAGCTCTCTTTCATGAAATATAGGAATCATTATAATTTTTTAACATTTAGTTTAGTAAAATTTCATATACTGCCTAAATTATTGGAATTACCGTTATAAAATTCTTCATTTTCTAGAGAAATAGAGGCAACAAAGGTTCCAAACCTCTTTGACCATCATCTTATGTCAGTGCTCGATGAAACTATACATTAAAATAACATTTTCATATTTTTCAATTTTTTTCAAAATCCGTGGGTTAACCCCTTCTAAAATATTGAGTTTTCGGTAAATGCTTTATATACTGAAGTTTATACTCTTTACTTTTGTTTTAAAATTTAAAAACACATTCTACACTTGAATTATAGTATTCTTAACTCTCTTTCATGAAATATAGGAATCATTATAATTTTTTAACATTTAGTTTAGTAAAATTTCATATACTGCCTAAATTAGTGGAATTACCATTATAAAATCTTCATTTTCTAGAGAAATAGAGGCAACAAAGGTTCCAAACCTCTTTGACCATCATCTTATGTCAGTGCTCGATGAAACTATACATTAAAACAACATTTTCATATTTTTCAATTTTTTTCAAAATCCGTGGGTTAACCCCTTCTAAAATATTGAGTTTTCGCTAAATGCTCTATATACTGAAGTTTATACTCTTTACTTTTGTTTTAAAATTTAAAAACACACTCTACACTTGAATTATAGTATTCTAAGCTCTCTTTCATGAAATATAGGAATCATTATAATTTTTTAACATTTAGTTTAGTAAAATTTCATATACTGCCTAAATTTGTGGAATTACCATTATAAAATCTTCATTTTCTAGAGAAATAGTGGCAACAAAGGTTCCAAACCTCTTTGACCATCATCTTATGTCAGTGCTCGATGAAACTATACATTAAAACAACATTTTCATATTTTTCAATTTTTTTCAAAATCCGTGGGTTAACCCCCTTCTAAAATATTGAGTTTTCGGTAAATGCTTTTTATACTGAAGTTTATACTCTTTACTTTTGTTTTAAAATTTAAAAACACATTCTCACTTGAATTATAGTATTCTTAACTCTCTTTCATGAAATATAGGAATCATTATAATTTTTTAACATTTAGTTTAGTAAAATTTCATATACTGCCTAAATTAGTGGAATTACCATTATAAAATCTTCATTTTCTAGAGAAATAGAGGCAGCAAAGGTTCCAAACCTCTTTGACCATCATCTTATGTCAGTGCTCGATGAAACTATACATTAAAACCAGATTTTCATATTTTTCAATTTTTTTCAAAATCCGTGGGTTAACCCCCTTCTAAAATATTGAGTTTTCGGTAAATGCTCTATATACTGAAGTTTATACTCTTTACTTTTGTTTTAAAATTTAAAAACACATTCTACACTTGAATTATAGTATTCTTAACTCTCTTTCATGAAATATAGGAATCATTATAATTTTTTAACATTTAGTTTAGTAAAATTTCATATACTGCCTAAATTAGTGGAATTACCATTATAAAATCTTCATTTTCTAGAGAAATAGAGGCAGCAAAGGTTCCAAACCTCTTTGACCATCATCTTATGTCAGTGCTCGATGAAACTATACATTAAAACAACATTTTCATATTTTTCAATTTTTTTCAAAATCCGTGGGTTAACCCCTTCTAAAATATTGAGTTTTCGGTTAATGCCCTATATACTGAAGTTTATTCTCTTTACTTTTGTTTTAAAATTTAAAAACACATTCTACACTTGAAATATAGTATTCTAAACTCACTTTTATGAAATATAGGAATCATTATAATTTTTTAACATTTAGTTTAGTAAAATTTCATATACTGCCTAAATTAGTGGAATTACCATTTTAAAATCTTCATTTTCTAGAGAAATAGAGGCAACAAAGGTTCCAAACCTCTTTGACCATCATCTTATGTCAGTGCTCGATGAAACTATACATTAAAACCAGATTTTCATATTTTTCAATTTTTTTTCAAAATCCGTGGGTTAACCCCTTCTAAAATATTGAGTTTTCGGTAAATGCTCTATATACTGAAGTTTACACTCTTTACTTTTGTTTTAAAATTTAAAAACACATTCTACACTTGAATTAACGTATTCTAAACTCTTTTTCATGAAATATAGGAATCATTATAATTTTTTAACATTTAGTTTAGTAAAATTTCATATACTGCCTAAATTAGTGGAATTACCATTATAAAATCTTCATTTTCTAGAGAAATAGAGGCAACAAAGGTTCCAAACCTCTTTGACCATCATCTTAGGTCAGTGCTCGATGAAACTATACATTAAAACAACATTTTCATATTTTTCAATTTTTTTCAAAATCCGTGGGTTAACCCCTTCTAAAATATTGAGTTTTCGGTAAATGCTCTATATACTGAAGTTTATACTCTTTACTTTTGTTTTAAAATTTAAAAACACATTCTACACTTGAATTATAGTATTCTAAGCTCTCTTTCATGAAATATAGGAATCATTATAATTTTTTAACATTTAGTTTAGTAAAATTTCATATACTGCCTAAATTATTGGAATTACCGTTATAAAATTCTTCATTTTCTAGAGAAATAGAGGCAACAAAGGTTCCAAACCTCTTTGACCATCATCTTATGTCAGTGCTCGATGAAACTATACATTAAAATAACATTTTCATATTTTTCAATTTTTTTCAAAATCCGTGGGTTAACCCCTTCTAAAATATTGAGTTTTCGGTAAATGCTTTATATACTGAAGTTTATACTCTTTACTTTTGTTTTAAAATTTAAAAACACATTCTACACTTGAATTATAGTATTCTTAACTCTCTTTCATGAAATATAGGAATCATTATAATTTTTTAACATTTAGTTTAGTAAAATTTCATATACTGCCTAAATTAGTGGAATTACCATTATAAAATCTTCATTTTCTAGAGAAATAGAGGCAACAAAGGTTTCAAACCTCTTTGACCATCATCTTATGTCAGTGCTCGATGAAACTATACATTAAAACCAGATTTTCATATTTTTCAATTTTTTTTCAAAATCCGTGGGTTAACCCCCCTTCTAAAATATTGAGTTTTCGGTAAATGCTCTATATACTGAAGTTTATACTCTTTACTTTTGTTTTAAAATTTAAAAACACATTCTCACTTGAATTATAGTATTCTTAACTCTCTTTCATGAAATATAGGAATCATTATAATTTTTTAACATTTAGTTTAGTAAAATTTCATATACTGCCTAAATTAGTGGAATTACCATTATAAAATCTTCATTTTCTAGAGAAATAGAGGCAGCAAAGGTTCCAAACCTCTTTGACCATCATCTTATGTCAGTGCTCGATGAAACTATACATTAAAACCAGATTTTCATATTTTTCAATTTTTTTCAAAATCCGTGGGTTAACCCCCTTCTAAAATATTGAGTTTTCGGTAAATGCTCTATATACTGAAGTTTATACTCTTTACTTTTATTTTAAAATTTAAAAACACATTCTACACTTGAATTATAGTATTCTTAACTCTCTTTCATGAAATATAGGAATCATTATAATTTTTTAACATTTAGTTTAGTAAAATTTCATATACTGCCTAAATTAGTGGAATTACCATTATAAAATCTTCATTTTCTAGAGAAATAGAGGCAGCAAAGGTTCCAAACCTCTTTGACCATCATCTTATGTCAGTGCTCGATGAAACTATACATTAAAACAACATTTTCATATTTTTCAATTTTTTTCAAAATCCATGGGTCCCTTCTAAAATATTGAGTTTTCCGTAAATGCTTTATATACTGAAGTTTATACTCTTTACTTTTGTTTTAAAATTTAAAAACACATTCTATACTTGAATTATAGTATTCTAAACTCTCTTTCATGAAATATAGGAATCATTATAATTTTTTAACATTTAGTTTAGTAAAATTTCATATACTGCCTAAATTAGTGGAATTACCATTTTAAAATCTTCATTTTCTAGAGAAATAGAGGCAACAAAGGTTCCAAACCTCTTTGACCATCATCTTATGTCAGTGCTCGATGAAACTATACATTAAAACAACATTTTCATATTTTTCAATTTTTTTTCAAAATCCGTGGGTTAACCCCTTCTAAAATATTGAGTTTTCGGTAAATGCTCTATATACTGAAGTTTATACTCTTTACTTTTGTTTTAAAATTTTAAAACACATTCTACACTTGAATTAATGTATTCTAAACTCTCTTTCATGAAATATAGGAATCATTATAATTTTTTAACATTTAGTTTAGTAAAATTTCATATACTGCCTAAATTAGTGGATCTACCGTTATAAAATCTTCATTTTCTAGAGAAATAGAGGCAACAAAGGTTCCAAACCTCTTTGACCATCATCTTATGTCAGTGCTCGATGAAACTATACATTAAAACAACATTTTCATTTTTTTCAATTTTTTTCAAAATCCGTGGGTTAACCCCTTCTAAAATATTGTGTTTTCGGTAAATGCTCTATATACTGAAGTTTATACTCTTTACTTTTGTTTTAAAATTTAAAAACACATTCTACACTTGAATTATAGTATTCTAAGCTCTCTTTCATGAAATATAGGAATCATTATAATTTTTTAACATTTAGTTTAGTAAAATTTCATATACTGCCTAAATTATTGGAATTACCGTTATAAAATCTTCATTTTCTAGAGAAATAGAGGCAGCAAAGGTTCCAAACCTCTTTGACCATCATCTTATGTCAGTGCTCGATGAAACTATACATTAAAACAACATTTTCATATTTTTCAATTTTTTTCAAAATCCGTGGGTCCCTTCTAAAATATTGAGTTTTCCGTAAATGCTTTATATACTGAAGTTTATACTCTTTACTTTTGTTTTAAAATTTAAAAACACATTCTATACTTGAATTATAGTATTCTAAACTCTCTTTCATGAAATATAGGAATCATTATAATTTTTTAACATTTAGTTTAGTAAAATTTCATATACTGCCTAAATTAGTGGAATTACCATTTTAAAATCTTCATTTTCTAGAGAAATAGAGGCAACAAAGGTTCCAAACCTCTTTGACCATCATCTTATGTCAGTGCTCGATGAAACTATACATTAAAACAACATTTTCATATTTTTCAATTTTTTTTCAAAATCCGTGGGTTAACCCCTTCTAAAATATTGAGTTTTCGGTAAATGCTCTATATACTGAAGTTTATACTCTTTACTTTTGTTTTAAAATTTTAAAACACATTCTACACTTGAATTAATGTATTCTAAACTCTCTTTCATGAAATATAGGAATCATTATAATTTTTTAACATTTAGTTTAGTAAAATTTCATATACTGCCTAAATTAGTGGATCTACCGTTATAAAATCTTCATTTTCTAGAGAAATAGAGGCAACAAAGGTTCCAAACCTCTTTGACCATCATCTTATGTCAGTGCTCGATGAAACTATACATTAAAACAACATTTTCATATTTTTCAATTTTTTTCAAAATCCGTGGGTTAACCCCTTCTAAAATATTGAGTTTTCGGTAAATGCTCTATATACTGAAGTTTATACTCTTTACTTTTGTTTTAAAATTTAAAAACACATTCTACACTTGAATTATAGTATTCTAAGCTCTCTTTCATGAAATATAGGAATCATTATAATTTTTTAACATTTAGTTTAGTAAAATTTCATATACTGCCTAAATTATTGGAATTACCGTTATAAAATTCTTCATTTTCTAGAGAAATAGAGGCAACAAAGGTTCCAAACCTCTTTGACCATCATCTTATGTCAGTGCTCGATGAAACTATACATTAAAACAACATTTTCATATTTTTCAATTTTTTTCAAAATCCGTGGGTTAACCCCTTCTAAAATATTGAGTTTTCGGTAAATGCTTTTTATACTGAAGTTTATACTCTTTACTTTTGTTTTAAAATTTAAAAACACATTCTACACTTGAATTATAGTATTCTTAACTCTCTTTCATGAAATATAGGAATCATTTTAATTTTTTAACATTTAGTTTAGTAAAATTTCATATACTGCCTAAATTAGTTGAATTACCATTATAAAATCTTCATTTTCTAGAGAAATAGAGGCAACAAAGGTTCCAAACCTCTTTGACCATCATCTTATGTCAGTGCTCGATGAAACTATACATTAAAACAGGATTTTCATATTTTTCAAAATCCGTGGGTTAACCCCTTCTAAAATATTGAGTTTTCACGAAATGCTCTATATACTGAAATTTATACTCTTTACTTTTGTTGTAAAATTTTAAAACACACTCTACATTTGAATTAACGTATTCTAAACTCTCTTTCATGAAATATAGGAATCATTATAATTTTTTAACATTTAGTTTAGTAAAATTTCATATACTGCCTAAATTAGTGGAATTACCGTTATAAAATCTTCATTTTCTAGAGAAATAGAGGCAACAAAGGTTCCAAACCTCTTTGACCATCATCTTATGTCAGTGCTCGACGTAACTATACATTAAAACAACATTTTCATATTTTTCAATTTTTTTCAAAATCCGTGGGTTAACCCCTTCTAAAATATTGAGTTTTGAGTAAATGCTCTATATACTGAAGTTTATACTCTTTACTTTTGTTTTAAAATTTAAAAACACATTCTACACTTGAATTATAGTATTCTAAACTCTCTTTCATGAAATATAGGAATCATTATAATTTTTTAACATTGAGTTTAGTAAAATTTCATATGCTGCCTAAATTAGTGGAATTACCATTATAAAATCTTCATTTTCTAGAGAAATAGAGGCAACAAAGGTTCCAAACCTCTTTGACCATCATCTTATGTCAGTGCTCGATGAAACTATACATTAAAACAACCTTTTCATATTTTTCAATTTTTTTTCAAAATCCGTGGGTTAACCCCTTCTAAAATATTGAGTTTTCGGTAAATGCTCTATATACTGAAGTTTATACTCTTTACTTTTGTTTTAAAATTTAAAAACTCATTTTACACTTAAATTAACGTATTCTAAACTCTCTTTCATGAAATATAGGAATCATTATAATTTTTTAACATTTAGTTTAGTAAAATTTCATATACTGCCTAAATTAGTGGATCTACCGTTATAAAATCTTCATTTTCTAGAGAAATAGAGGCAACAAAGGTTCCAAACCTCTTTGACCATCATCTTATGTCAGTGCTCGATGAAACTATACATTAAAACAACATTTTCATATTTTTCAATTTTTTTCAAAATCCGTGGGTTAACCCCTTCTAAAATATTGAGTTTTCGGTAAATGCTCTATATACTGAAGTTTATACTCTTTACTTTTGTTTTAAAATTTAAAAACACATTCTACACTTTAATTATAGTATTCTAAGCTCTCTTTCATGAAATATAGGAATCATTATAATTTTTTAACATTTAGTTTAGTAAAATTTCATATACTGCCTAAATTAGTGGAATTACCATTATAAAATTCTTCATTTTCTAGAGAAATAGAGGCAACAAAGGTTCCAAACCTCTTTGATCATCATCTTATGTCACTGCTCGATGAAACTATACATTAAAACAACATTTTCATATTTTTCAATTTTTTTCAAAATCCGTGGGTCAACCCCTTCTAAAATATTGAGTTCTCGGTAAATGCTCTATATACTGAAGTTTATACTCTTTACTTTTGTTTTAAAATTTAAAAACACTTTCTACACTTGAATTATAGTATTCTTAACTCTCTTTCATGAAATATAGGAATCATTATAATTTTTTAACATTTAGTTTAGTAAAATTTCATATATTGCCTAAATTAGTGGAATTACCGTTATAAAATCTTCATTTTCTAGAGAAATAGAGGCAACAAAGGTTCCAAACCTCTTTGACCATCATCTTATGTTAGTTCTCTATGAAACTATAAATTAAAACCAGATTTTTAAATTTTTGAAAATTTTCCAAAATCCGTGGGTTAACCCCTTTTAAAATATTGAGTTTTCGGTAAATGCTCTATATACTAAAGTTTATGCTCTTCCATTTTTTTAAAAAAAAAATCTAAACACATTATACATTTGAATTAATGTATTCTAAACTATTTTTCAAGGTATAGGAATCATTCTAATTTTTTAACATTTAGTTTAATAAACTTTCATATACTGCATAGATTAGTGCAATTAAAATGATAAAATCTTCATTTTCTATAGAAACGGAGGCAACCAAGGTTCTAAACCTCTTTAACCATCATCTTATGTTAGTTCTCTATTAAACTATACATTAAAACCAGATATTTAAATTTTTGAAAATTTTCCAAAATCCGTGGGTTAACCCCTTTTAAAATATTGAGTTTTCGGTAAATGCTCTATATACTAAAGTTTATGCTCTTCCATTTTTAAAAAAAAAAACAAAACACATTATACATTTGAATTAATGTATTCTAAACTCTTTTTCATGGTATAGGAATCATTCTAATTTTTTAACATTTAGTTTAGTAAAATTTCATACACTGCCTAGATTAGTGGAATTAAAATTATAAAATCTTCATTTTCTATAGAAACGGAGGCAACCAAGGTTCTAAACCTCTTTGACCATCATCTTATGTTAGTTCTCTATGAAACTATACATTAAAACCAGATTTTTAAAATTTTGAAAATTTTCCAAAATCTGTGGGTTAACCCCTTCTAAAATATTGAGTTTTTCGGTAAATGCTCTATATACTAAAGTTTATGCTCTTTCATTTTTAAAAAAAAACAAAACACATTATACATTTGAATTAATATATTCTAAATTATTTTTCATGTTATAGGAATCATTCTAATTTTTTAACATTTAGTTTAGTGAAATTTCATATACTGCCTAGATTAGTGGAACTAAAATTATAAAATCTTCATTTTCTATAGAAACGGAGGCAACCAAGGTTCTAAACCTCTTTGACCATCATCTTATGTTAGTTCTCTATGAAACTATACATTAAAACCAGATTTTTAAAATTTTCAAAATTTTCCAAAATCCGTGGGTTAACCCCTTCTAAAATATTGAGTTTTTCTATAAATGCTCTATATAGTGAAGTTTATGCTCTTTCATTTTTAAAAAAAAAAATCAAAAAACAATCTACATTTAAATTAATGTATTCTAAACTATTTTTCATTGTATAGGAATCATTCTAATTTTTTAACATTTAGTTTAGTAAACTTTCATATACTGCACAGATTAGTGGAATTAAAATAATAAAATCTTCATTTTCTATAGAAACGGAGGCAACCAAGGTTCTAAACCTCTTTAACCATCATCATATGTTAGTTCTCTATTAAACTATACATTAAAACCAGATATTTAAATTTTTGAAAATTTTCCAAAATCCGTGGGTTAACCCCCTTTTAAAATATTGAGTTTTCGGTAAATGGTCTATATACTAAAGTTTATGCTCTTCCATTTTTTAAAAAAAAATTCAAAACACATTATACATTTGAATTAATGTATTCTAAACTCTTTTTCATGGTATAGGAATCATTCTAATTTTTTAACGTTTAGTTTAGTAAAATTTCATATACTGCCTAGATTAGTGGAATCAAAATTATAAAATCTTCATTTTCTATAGAAACGGAGGCAACCAAGGTTCTAAACCTCTTTGACCATCATCTTATGTTAGTTCTCTATGAAACTATACATTAAAACCAGATTTTTAAAATTTTGAAAATTTTCCAAAATCCGTGGGTTAACCCCTTTTAAAATATTGAGTTTTCGGTAAATGCTCTTTTTACTAAAGTTTAAGCTCTTTCATTTGTAAAAAAATCAAAACACATTATACATTTGAATTAATGTATTCTAAACTATTTTTCAAGGTATAGGAATCATTCTAATTTTTTAACATTTAGTTTAATAAACTTTCATATACTGCATAGATTAGTGCAATTAAAATGATAAAATCTTCATTTTCTATAGAAACGGAGGCAACCAAGGTTCTAAACCTCTTTAACCATCATCTTATGTTAGTTCTCTATTAAACTATACATTAAAACCAGATATTTAAATTTTTGAAAATTTTCCAAAATCCGTGGGTTAACCCCTTTTAAAATATTGAGTTTTCGGTAAATGCTCTATATACTAAAGTTTATGCTCTTCCATTTAAAAAAAAAAAAATCAAAACACATTATACATTTGAATTAATGTATTCTAAACTCTTTTTCATGGTATAGGAATCATTCTAATTTTTTAACATTTAGTTTAGTAAAATTTCATATACTGCATAGATTAGTGGAATTAAAATTATAAAATCTTCATTTTCTATAGAAACGGAGGCAACCAAGGTTCTAAACCTCTTTGACCATCATCTTATGTTAGTTCTCTATGAAACTATACATTAAAACCAGATTTTTAAAATTTTGAAAATTTTCCAAAATCTGTGGGTTAACCCCTTCTAAAATATTGAGTTTTTCGGTAAATGCTCTATATACTTAAGTTTATGCTCTTTCATTTTTTAAAAAAAAAACACATTATACATTTGAATTAATGTATTCTAAATTATTTTTCATGTTATAGGAATCATTCTAATTTTTTAACATTTAGTTTAGTGAAATTTCATATAGTGCCTAGATTAGTGGAACTAAAATTATAAAATCTTCATTTTCTATAGAAACGGAGGCAACCAAGGTTCTAAACCTCTTTGACCATCATCTTATGTTAGTTCTCTATGAAACTATACATTAAAACCAGATTTTTAAAATTTTGAAAATTTTCCAAAATCCGTGGGTTAACCCCCCTTCTAAAATATTGAGTTTTTCTATAAATGCTCTATATTGTGAAGTTTATGCTCTTTCATTTTAAAAAAAAAACAAAACAAAACACAATCTACATTTAAATTAATGTATTCTAAACTCTTTTTCATGGTATATAGGAATCATTCTAATTTTTTAACATTTAGTTTAGTAAAATTTCATATACTGCTAGATTAGTGGAAGTTGAATTACAAAATATTCATTTTCTAGAGACACGGAGGCACCAAAGGTTCTAAACCTCTTTGATCATCGTATTACATCAGTTCTCTATGAAACTATATATTAAAAGCAGAATTTTAAATTTTTGAAAAATTTCCAAAATCCGTGGGTTCTAAACCTCTTTGACCAGCCTCCTTTTAAAATATTGAGTTTTTCGGTAAATTCTCTTTATATTGAAGTTTATATTCTCAATTTAAAAAGAAAATCAAACACATTCTACATTTGAATTAACGTATTCTAAACTGTGTTTCATGGTATATAGGAATAACTGTAATTTTTTAACATTTAATTTATTAAATTTTCATATACTGCCTAGATTAGTGGAATTACAATTATAAAATATTCATTTTCTATAGAAACGGAGGCAACAAAGGTTCTAAACCTCTTTGACCATCATAATTTTATTTCTCTATGAAACTATACATTAAAACATGATTTTTCAATTTTTGAAAATTTTCATAAATCAGTGTGTTTAACCCCTTCTAAAATATTGAGTTTTTCGGTAAATGCTCTATATATTTAAGTTTATAATCTTTAATATTTAAAAAAAAAAGAAATCAAACGTATTCTACATTTGAATTAAAGTATTCTAAAATATGTTTCATTGTATATAGGAATCATTCTAATTTATTAACATTTATTTTAATAAAATTTCATATACTGCCTAGATTAGTGGAATTAAAACGATTTAATCTTCATTTTCTATAGAACGGAGGCAACCAAGGTTCTAAACCTCTTTAACCATCATCTTATGTTAGTTCTCTATTAAACTATACATTAAAACCAGATATTTAAATTTTTGAAAATTTTCCAAAATCCGTGGGTTAACCCCTTTAAAAATATTGAGTTTTCAGTAAATGCTTTATATACTAAAGTTTATGCTCTTTCATTTTTTAAAAAAATCAAAACACATTATACATTTTAATTAATGTATTTTAAACTATTTTTCATGGTATAGGAATCATTCTAATTTTTTCACATTTAGTTTAGTAAATTTTCATATACTGCATAGATTAGTGGAATTAAAATAATAAAATCTTCATTTTCTATAGAAACGGAGGCAACCAAGGTTCTAAACCTCTTTAACCATCATCTTATGTTAGTTCTCTATTAAACTATACATTAAAATCAGATATTTAAATTTTTTTAAATTTTACAAAATCCGTGGGTCAACCCCTTTTAAAATATTGAGTTTGTGGTAAATGCTCTATATACTAAAGTTTATGCTCTTCCATTTTAAAAAAAAAAAAAATCAAAACACATTATACATTTGAATTAATGTATTCTAAACTCTTTTTCATGGTATAGGAATCATTCTAATTTTTTAACATTTAGTTTAGTAAAATTTCATATACTACATAGATTATTGGAATTAAAATAATAAAATCTTCATTTTCTATAGAAACGGAGGCAACCAAGGTTCTAAACCTCTTTAACCATCATCTTATGTTAGTTCTCTATTAAACTATACATTAAAACCAGATATTTAAATTTTTGAAAATTTTCCAAAATCCGTGGGTTAACCCCTTTTAAAATATTGAGTTTTCGGTAAATGCTCTATATACTAAAGTTTATGCTCTTCCATTTTTTTTAAAAAAAACAAAACACATTATACATTTGAATTAATGTATTCTAAACTCTTTTTCATGGTATAGAAATCATTCTAATTTTTTAACATTTAGTTTAGTAAAATTTCATACACGGCCTAGATTAGTGGAATTAAAATTATAAAATCTTCATTTTCTATAGAAACGGAGGCAACCAAGGTTCTAAACCTCTTTGACCATCATCTTATGTTAGTTCTCTATGAAACTATACATTAAAACCAGATTTTTAAAATTTTGAAAATTTTCCAAAATCTGTGGGTTAACCCCTTCTAAAATATTGAGTTTTCGGTAAATGCTCTATATACTAAAGTTTATCCTCTTTCATTTGTAAAAAAATCAAAACTCGTTATACATTTAAATTAATGTATTGTAAACTCTTTTTCATGGTATAGGAATCATTCTAATTTTCTAACATTTAGTTTAGTAAAATTTCATATACTGCCTAGATTAGTGGAATTAAAATTATAAAATCTTCATTTTCTATAGAAACGGAGGCAACCAAGGTTCTAACCTCTTTGACCATCATCTTATGTTAGTTCTCTATGAAACTATAAATTAATACCAGATTTTTAAATTTTTGAAAATTTTCCAAAATCCGTGGGTTAACCCCTTCTAAAATATTTAGTTTTTCGGTAAATGCTCTATATACTAAAGTTTATGCTCTTTCATTTTTTTTTAATCAAAACACATTATACATTTGAATTAATGTATTCTAAACTATTTTTCGTGGTATAGGAATCATTCTAATTTTTTAACATTTAGTTTAGTAAAATTTCATATACTGCCTAGATTAGTGGAATTAAAATTATAAAATCTTCATTTTCTATAGAAACAGAGGCAATCAAGGTTCGAAACATCTTTGACCATCATCTTATTTTAGTTCTCTATGAAACTATACATTAAAACCAGATTTTTAAAAATTTTAAAATTTTCCAAAATCCGTGGGTTAACCCCTTTTAAAATATTGAGTTTAAATGCTCTATATACTAAAGTTTATGCTCTTTCATTTTTTAAAAAATCAAAAAAAACATTATACATTTGAATAATTCTAAATTCTTTTTCATGGTATTGGAATCATTCTAATTTTTTAACATTTAGTTTAGTAAAATTTCATATACTGCCTAGATTAGTGGAATTAAAATGATAAAATCTTCATTTTCTATAGAACGGAGGCAACCAAGGTTCTAAACCTCTTTAACCATCATCTTATGTTAGTTCTCTATTAAACTATACATTAAAACCAGATTTTTAAATTTTTGAAAATTTTCCAAAATCCGTGGGTTAACCCCTTTAAAAATATTGAGTTTTCGGTAAATGCTCTATATACTGAAGTTTATATTCTTTACTTTTGTTTTAAAATTTCAAAACTCATTCTAAATTTGAATTAATGTATTCTAAACTATTTTCAGGGTATATATGAATAATTCTAATTTTTTAACATTTAGTTTAGTAAAATTTCATATCCTGCCCAGATTAGTTGAATTACCATTATAAATTTTTCATTCTCAAGGAGAAACGGAGACAACAAAGATTCTAAACCTATTTGACAATCATCTTATGTCAGTGATCGATGAAACTATACATTAAAACCAGATTTTCATATTTAAAAAAAAAAATCAAAATCTGTGAGTGAGTTTTCGGTAAATACTCTATATACTGAAGTTTATACCCTTTAATTTTGTTTTAAAATTTCACAATACATTATATATTTTAATTAACTAATTCGAAACTATCTTTCATGGTATATAGGAATCATTCTAATTTTTTAATATTTAGTTTAGTAAAATTTCATATACTGCCTAGATTAGTGGAATTGTCATTATAAAATCTTCATTCTCTAGAGAAATAGAGGTAACAAATGTTCTAAACCTCTTTCACCATCATCTTATGTCAGTGTTCAACAAAACTATACATTAAAACTAAATTTTCATATTTTTGAATTTTTTTTCCAAAATCCGTGGGTTAACCCCTTCTGAAATATTGGGTTTTCGGTAGATTCTCTATATAGTGAAGTTTATACTCTTTACTTTTGTTTAAAATTTTCAAAACACATTCTACATTTGAATTAATGTATTATAAAATCTCTTTCATGGTATATAGGAATCATTATAATTTTTAAACATTTAGTTTAGAAAATTTTCATATACTGCCTAGAATAGTTGAATTACGAGTATAAAATCTTCATTCTCTAGAGAAACGGAGACAACAAAGGTTCTAAACCTATTTGACCATCATCTTAGGACAGTGCTCCATGAAACTATACAGTAAACCAGATTTTCATCTTTTTGACTTTTTTCAAAATCCGTGGGTTTTAACCCCTTCTAAAATATTGAGTTTTCGGTAAATGTTCAATATACTGAAGTTTGTATTCTTTACTTTTGTTTTAAAATTTAAAAACACATTATACATTTGAACTAATGTATTCTAGACTATCTTTCATGGTATATAGGAATAAAATTAATTTTTAAACATTTAGTTTAGTAAAATTTCATATACTGTCTAAATTAGTGGAATTAAAATATTCATACTCTAGAGAAACAAAGGCAACAAAGGTTCTATACCTCTTTGAACATCATCTTATGTCAGTGCTCGATGCAAATATACATTAAGACCAGATTTTCATGTTTTTGAAATTTTTTCAAAATCCGTGGGTTAACCCCTTCTAAAATATTGAGTTTTCGGTAAATGCTCTATATACTTAAGTTTATACTCTTTACTTTTGTTTTAAAATTTCAAAAATCATTCTACATTTTAATTAATGTATTCTAAACTAGCTTTCATGGTATATATTAATAATTCTAATTTTTAAACATTTAGTTTAGTAAAATTTCATATATAGCCTAGATTAGTTGAATTACCATTATAAATTCTTCATTCACTAAAGAAACGGATACAACAAAAGTTCTAAACCTATTTGACCATCATTTTATGTCAGTGTTTAATGAAACTATACATTAAAACCAAATTTTCATATTATGATATTTTTTCAAAATCCGTGGGTTAACCCCTTCTAAAATATTGAGTTTTCGGTAAATGCTCTATATATTGAAGTTTATACACTTTAATTTAAACCTCTATGACCACCATCTTATGTCAGTGCTTGATGAAAATATACATAAAAGCAGATTTTATATTTTTAAATGTTTTTCAAAATCCAAGGGTTTAACCCCTTCTAAAATATTGAGTTTTCGGTAAATTCTCTATATAATGAAGTTTATACTGTTTACTTTTGTTTAAAATTTTCAAAACACATTCTAATTTTGAAATGTATTCTTAACTCTCTTTCATGGTATATAGGAATCATTATAGTTTTTTAACATTTAGTTTAGAAAATTTTCATATACTGCCTAGAATAGTGGAATTACGATTATAAATCTTCATTCTCTAGAGAAACGGAGACAACAAAGGTTCTAAACCTATTTGACCATCATCTTATGAAAGTTCTCGATGAAACTATACATTAAACCAGATTTGAATGTTTTTTATTATTTTTTCAAAATCCGTGGGTTTAACCCCTTCTAAAATATTGAGTTTTCGGTAATTGCTCAATATACTGAAGTTTATACTCTTTACTTTTGTTTTAAAATTTCAAAACACATTATAAATTTGAATTAATGTATTCTAAACTATCTTTCATGGTATATAGGAATAATATTAATTTTAAAACATTTAGTAGAGTAAAATTTCATATACTACCTAAATTAGTGGAATTGCCGTTATAAATATTTATACTCTAGAGAAACAGAGGCAGCAAAGGTTCTGTACCTCTTTGAACATCATCTTATGTCAGTGCTCGATGCAAATATACATTAACACCAGATTTTCATGTTTTTAAAAAATTTCAAAATCCGTGGGTACCCTTCTAAAATATTGAGTTTTCGGTAAATGCTCTATATACTGAAGTTTATACTCTTTACTTTTGTTTTAAAAAAATTTCAAAACTCATTCTACATTTTAATTAATGTATTATAAACTATCTTTCATGGTAAATATGAATAATTCTAATTTTTAAATATTTAGTTTAGTAAAATTTCATATATAGCCTAGATTAGTGGAATTACCATTATAAATTCTTCATTCTCTAAAGAAACGGAGACAACAAAAGTTCTAAACCTATTTGACCATAATTTTATCTCAGTGTTTAATGAAACTATACATTAAAACCAGATTTTCATATTTATGATATTTTTTCAAAATTCGTGGGTGTTACCCTTCTAAAATATTGAGTTTTCGGTAAATGCTCTATATACTGAAGTTTATACTCTTTACTTTTGTTTTAAAATTTCAAAACTCATTCAACATTTGAATTATTGTATTGTAAACTATTTTTCAGGGTATATATGAATAATTCTAATTTTTAAACATTTAGTTTAGTAAAATTTCATATCCTGTCCAGATTAGTTGAATTACCATTATAAATTCTTCATTCTCTAGAGAAACGGAGACAACAAAACTTCTAAACCTATTTGACAATCATCTTATGTCAGTGATCGATGAAACTATACATTAAAACCAGATTTTCATATTTAAAAATAAATCAAAATCTGTGAGTGAGTTTTCGGTAAATACTCTATATACTGAAGTTTATACCCTTTAGTTTTGTTTTATAATTTCACAATACATTCTATATTTGAATTAACAAATTCTAAACTATTTTTCATGATATACAGGAATCATTCTGATTTTTTAATATTTAGTTTAGTAAAATTTCATATACTGCCTAGATTAGTGGAATTGTCATTATAAAATCTTTATTCTCTAGAGAAACAGAGGTAACAAATGTTCTAAACCTCTTTCACCATCAACTTATGTCAGTGCTCGACAAAACTATACATTAAAACTAAATTTTCATATTTTTGATTTTTTTTCAAAATCCGTGGGTTTCTAAAATATTGGGTTTCGGTAGATTCTCTATATAGTGAAGTTTATACTCTTTACATTTGTTTAAAATTTTCAAAACACATTCTGCATTTGAATTAATGTATTATAAAATCTCTTTCATGGTATATAGGAATCATTATAATTTTTTAACATTTAGTTTAGAAAATTTCATATACTGCCTAGAATAGTGGAATTACGAGTATAAAATCTTCATTCTCTAAAGAAACGGAGACAACAAAGGTTCTAAACCTATTTGACTATCATCTTATGACAGTGCTCGATGAAACTATACATTAAACCAGATTTTCATGTTTTTGATTTTTTCAAAATCCGTGGGTTTTAAACCCTTCTAAAATATTGAGTTTTCGGTAAATGTTCAATATACTGAAGTTTATACTCTTTACTTTTGTTTTAAAAATTAAAAACACGTTATAAATTTGAACTAATGTATTCTAGACTATCTTTCATGGTATATAGGAATAAAATTAATTTTTAAACATTTAGTTTAGTTAAATTTCATATACTGCCTAAATTAGTGGAATTAAAATATTCATATTCTAGAGAAACAGAGGCAACAAAGGTTCTATACCTCTTTGAATATCATCTTATGTCAGTGCTCGATGCAAATATACATTAAGACCAGATTTTCATGTTTTTGAAATTTTTTCAAAATCCGTGGGTGAACCCCTTCTAAAATATTGAGTTTTCGGTAAACGCTCTATATATTGAAGTTTATACTCTTTACTTTTGTTTTAAAATTTCAAAACTCATTCTATATTTTAATTAATGTATTCTAAACTATCTTTCATAGTATATATGAATAATTCTAATTTTGAAACATTTAGTTTAGTAAAATTTAATATATAGCCTAGATTAATGGAATTACCATTATAAATTCTTCATTCTCTAGTGAAACGGAGACAACAAAAGTTCTAAACCTATTTGACCATCATTTTATGTCAGTGTTTAATGAAATTATACATTAAAACCAGATTTTCATATTTATGATATTTTTAAAAAATCTATGGGTTAAGCCCTTCTAAAATATTGAGTTTTCGTTAAATGCGATATATATTGAAGTTTATACACTTTACTTTAAAAAAAAATTAAAATGCATTCCACATTTGAATTAACATATTCTAATTTATCTTTCATGGTATATAGGAATCATTTTTATTTTTTAACATTTAGTTTAGTAAAATTTCATATATTCGCTATATTAGTGGAATTACTATTATAAAATCTTCATTCTCTAGAGAAACAGAGACAACAAAAGTTCTAAACCTATTTGACCATCATCTAATGACAGTGCTTGATTAAACTATACATTAAACCCAGATTTTCATATTTGTTTTAAAAAAATCAAAATCTGTGAGTGAGTTTTCGGTAAATACTCTATATACTGAAGTTTATACTCTTTAATTTTGTTCTATAATTTCACAACACATTATATATTTAAATTAAAGTATTCTAAACTATCTTTCATGGTATATAGAAATCAATCTAATTTTTTAACATTTATTTTAATAAAATTTCATATACTGCCTAGATTACTGGAATTGTCATTATAAAATCTTCATTCTCTAGAGGAACAGAGTAACAAATGTTCTTAACCTCTTTGACCATCATCTTATGTCAGTGTTTAATGAAACTATACATTAAAACTAAATTTTCATATTTTTGAATTTTTTTCAAAATCCGTGGGTTAACTAACCCCATCTAAAATATTGGGTTTTCGGTAGATTCACTGTATGAAGTTTATACATGTATAGTTTTTGAGGATGAAAGGTCGAGTCTCTGGGGTGAGTTCTTGAGTTTCTTGAAGTTTAAAAGCGTGAAGCTGAGTGGTGTCCGAGCGTTAGGTCTAAACTCTTGCTTGAAGAAGATCAAGAAATGGTATCTGCGGTTGTCTCCATTCTGAGATCATTAGGAGAAGATCCATCAAGGAAAGAACTCATTGCTACACCCGCTCGGTTCCTCAAGTGGATGATGAACTTCCAAAACGTCAACCTCGAGATGAAGCTAAACGGGTTTAACTCTGTCAGAGCCAATGGCGAGATCAGAGAGAGGAAGAAGCTGCACTGTGAACTAAATTTGCAGTTCTGGTCGATGTGTGAGCATCATCTGCTTCCTTTCTATGGAGTTGTTCATGTTGGCTACTATTGCACTGAAGGATCCAACTCTATTGCAAGCTCACTCGTGAAGTCGATTGTACACTTTTTTTGGTTTCAAGCTTCAAGTACAAGAGAGGATGACTCGGCAGATAGCTGAGAAGCTATCACCTCTTGTTGGTGGGGATGTGATAGTGGTAGCGGAAGCAGGGCATACTTGTATGATCTCCAGAGGGATTGAGAAGTTTGGGAGCAGCACTGCCACTATTGCAGTTTTGGGTCAGTTTTGTAATGACAGTTCAGCAAGAGCGATGTTTCTAGACAAAATCCACACAACAACAACTGCCTTATAAGGCAGATTCAAGCTCCCCCAATTTGAGAGTGTCCTCTTGTCTGTTTGTTGTTTTTTTCTTTTTATTTTATATCATAAACACTTTCATTTCAAGTCTCCAAACACAATATTTAGTCTTAATACATTTCACTTCTTTTTGTTCACTAAACTCAGAGACATCAAGTGTTCTCTCTAGAAAGAAGCAAATCTGTAAAACAAATGAAGATGAAGGATTGTTTGGATTCCAAGAATAATAGTTTTGACTCCCAGAAAAAGGGGAAACAAAGTCTACAAAATGTAATGTATTAGTGGAAGATCTCTCCTCTATTTTGCTATATCCTCTCTAATATACAACTTTAATGCTAATCCCATCAACTGATGATGACACATCAGAACCAAAACTGAATCAAATGTCTCAAATCTCATTTCCAGCAAACAGACTTCACTTGTTCTAGTAGATAAACTTCTCTCTTCTCATGAAGCCAAACCAGTCATACCTCAGCATCTACCCTTCCAGCCGCACCGAGCAGAAGCCAGTCCAATGTGATGTGAGGGAGGATCTTTCTCCTTGGTTTAAAGTGAATGAACATCAGAATTTCATCAAGCTAGAATGGAACAACGTATGGAAGAGCTACAACGTCAGCAGATTCTATACTAAGAGTCTGGTTCCAGACTTGCAGAGTCTCATCCAATGAAGCAGTAGAAACTGTTTTTGGCTTCTTTAATAATTTCAGACCAGTCTGACCAAAAAGCCACTCTTGTTCTTCAGTTTCATCAACCTTATGCAGTTCCTCCCTTTTTGGTACATTCAGTATCTGCTCTAGATACTTTAAGTCAGAGTGAGGCCGCTTTTTTGCTGATGCTTCACCGTTTTCTTTCCCTTTCACACAAGATGCCGTTGAACAACTTTTGGGTTCTTGAGACTTGATGAAACCGTTAACTCTATGCTCCTTGGCCTCTGTATTACTCACTGTTCCTTGCAACTCAGAAACAGGTTTTAGAAGAGTTTGGCATGCTTCCAACTTTCTTCCATTTTCCACGGATGATACTAGAGAATCAACTGGCCTCTGTATCTTCTTTGGCCTAGATCCATTCTCTGCATATCAATTAAAAAACGGCGCTAAGAGAAACAATAGTGGCACGAGAAATAAAACATATTGCAGAAAAATGGTTGTATATAGAGAGGGATCAAATGAGTTATCAAGACTAGACATTAAACAAAAGAGTTGGATCATGTAAGAACTCACCATGCAAGAACCCATTTGTCTCAAGATCTTTCCGTTTACCAAGAATCCCCTCTGAAGTAAGATTTTTGACGCTCTCCCTTGAAAGGTCTTGTTGCACTCTAAAGTTCCTAGTATCTACATCTCTCCCTCCCTCTACATCTTTTGGTTTGCCCTGACCAGCCTTTGTTTCCTCCTCTTTACTACTTCTATGTGTTGTGTTTTTCGGTTCATTTTTCTTTATCCCTTCACTATCCAATGGCATATCAGCCATAATCACCCTTTCCCTACGGTGATTATTTTCTTCTGGTTCCATTTTCTTTGCCTGATCTGTCTTCTTCTCCAGTGGTTTAAACATGATGACCTCGGTTCCTTTCTGACCAGTGCAAGATGATACTTGAAGAACCCCATTTTCAGGCCTTTTTTCCGTTGCAAAGTTTTTATTGATTCTTCTTTCATCACCATTCCTAATCTTTCCCACACTTTGACTCTCTGTAGCTTCTTCTTCATCTCTGATCCTTCTTGCCAGGTCCTGTATAAACTTAGACTCTCCATTACCATTGTTATGCAAGGTATCTCTTACAAGCTTCTCTCCGTCCCCTGTGTTAGGCAGCACACCACCAGCTTTTCTGTCATCCGAAGTTCTGCTCTTTTCTTTACTCCGGTCTTTGTCTTTCTTATCTTTATGTTTCTCTTTTTTCTCCTTCCGTTCCTTATGTTTGTCTTTGCTTGTTTCTTTTCCTTCTTTCTTTTCTTTATCCTTCTTCTCCTTTTTGTGCTTCTTTTCCTTCTTTTCCTTGTCCTGCAGTTTCAATTCCAGGAGAAAAAGATCAACATGATGATTCAAAAGAAAGGCATATATAGTATTAATTACATCCAGTAGCGTACCTAGTCTGATGCATTATTAGCTTTACACTTATTCTTAGCTCCTTACTATATCTTATTACAATTCCAGCAGTTTTCCAAGATGTTACACAAGCAAATATTCCTAGGACTTCTGATATTCTTACAAGTGATATTAGTATATTACCCAACACCAATCCATAGGATCCATATGATCCAACATCCAAAACCACCAGCTATAGGAACACATATTCACTTCAACATGTAAGCACCTTAGCATTCTAAGTCAATGACCACGAAAAGATCATGAGAATAAGAAGTTAAAGGGTAGTTAATGCAGACCAGACGCTACCACTTTTTTATAAAGGTTGAAAAAGATAGTATGAGGACGTTTTTAAACTCATCTATGCCAATTTCATTGGGAGATTATGATCCTCTCATATGAGGTAGTTTATGTCTTACAAATATTAATGATTCTCACTACAGCTACATTTATAAGAGAGTAGTTCCTAAAAGGTATATATGGTAACCTTTATCAAAGAGTCAGCTTCATCTGTTCTTATCTTCTTCTCATATCCTGGAGGTGGAAATGGGAAGCAACGAGACATGTCACTTTTTTTTCCCTCAAGTTCCGTAAAGTGGTATACTTTCAACCACTCTTCTTACTTTCTGGATCCTTTATCCCAGAAGCACCTGACCAGATCAGAGACTACGATGATCCAGCCCACCATATCAAATAGAATCACTTAGAAGCTCCAAACTTTCTATTAAACCACTTCAATTCTAACTTGACAGATCCCCAAATGTAGTATAAAAAGTGGCAAGTGACACCGTGGAACCGCGAGATTCGTTGTTAACCTGCCAAAGCCACCAGTAGAAATCTATTATCATTTCCTGATTAAGCTCAGATTAAGGATATGAGCAGCTCAAAAGCACCTTTTATCACAGCAGCCGCCAACAAGTTGGCCTCTTTATTGAATGTGAAGAAACCCAATTCACCAAATCAAATAGAAACACTTCATTCAGCTACAATTCGATCCCAAACACTCTTTCGACAAGTGTTCAATCTCCGAGACACGATCCTAATTAGTATTAAAACCACAAATTAGGGTTGCGATCCAATCAAACCCTAAAAAAAATAAAACCAATAGGACCAAAAATCACCACCCTTGACGATCGCCAAGCGCAATTGGCGCAGGTGAAATTAATAAAGCCAAAACCTTTGTGGAAGCCCAGATAGCAAAAGACGTTAAATTAGTTGAGGATCAATTTTTCAGACAAAACACGAAACTTCACTTTAGAAATAAAGGTTTTTTTCAGCTTGTCGGAAAATAGAAAAATCAGCGTAGTTCTTATTGAAAAACAGTTTTATAGTATATAATTTTTTTTCTTAATTTGATAATCATATACAGGACAGCAGAGAGATAGAGGGAGATTGGGAGATCTCAGAGGAGAGAGAGAAGAGGAAATACAATGAAGAAAGTGAAAAAATATCTCTCCTCTCTCTCTCTATAAATCAATCTCCATGTGTTGCCATATGGGTATCTGTATATATATATATATATATATATACCTTCTTCTCTTTCTGTATATATCTGTATTGCTCTCTTTTTAAAAAAACACGGGTATTATTTTTATATATGGGTCTGTTCTTGAAAGAAGAAGACTCTCTCTCTCTCTCTCTCTCTCTCAAAGTTCCCGACCAAGAAAGCAGAAACTTTGGTCTGAAACTGGCAAAAAGATATTTATAATGAGAAAAAACACAAGATTGGGCTTTTGGGCTTTTTAAGTGATATTTGGGCTTAGCCCAACATCAGTAATTATCATTGACAAAAGGAGAATCAGTCAGTTCTCTAACACTGGAAATAAAATAAAAATCTAATTCAAGAAATTTTCCAAAAATGGCTATACAAAAATCTAAAAGTGTAACTTAGAAGATAGGTCTTTCTTTGCAGTGTAACTGATCAACCATATCTATAGCTTCACCGCAATCGCCAGCTCCATCCCCTTCCGTCAGACACTTCACATAATCCAACATTCTAGTTTTCTCTAAAACCCCATTTGAGCTCAGAAGCTCCATCACCAGCTCACGTGCCTGCTCTGTCTCTCCTTCCTTCTTCAAACCTTGAATCACTAAGCAGAAAGATTTGAAACTCGGGACGAACCCGGTTCCAAGAACAAGTGTGATTAGCTCCACACACTTGTTGTGTTCCTTCCTGCCACAATAAGATTCTATGATGGTGTCTATTGCCTTCTCAATGTAAACACCTCTCTTGAGCATAGTTTGGATCAGTTCGTTGGACTCATCAGTTCTTCCTTCTCTGCATAGCCGTGTCACCACGAAATCATATACTCCGCGTGTTGACGACCCACCTAGCTGTTCAACCATAGATATTAGCTTGTTGATACATGCATCATCACTTCCTTTTTGAGACAATACAAGTCCATGTAGCAGGGAAGAATAGACACGCTCGTTCAGTTCATATCCTCTTTCAACCATCACACCTACGGTTTCGAGAGCACGGTCTAGTTTTCCATTATCAACATATCCTTTCACCATAACAGTATAAGTAACATGATTCGGTGAGACTCCTGAATCTTGCATAGCAGCAAGAAGCGTCTCTGCTTCCTCGAGTCTACCAAATTGACAAAGACCATTGATGATGATCGTGTACGGATAGACATTCGGCAAGCAACCACTTGACTTCATCGCTTCCAGCATCCTCAACGAACCGCTAACATCACCTGACCGAACTAACCCGTCGACCAGCGTTGTGTAGGTCACCACAGAAGGAACTAAACCAAGCTTATTGATTCTCCCGAGCATCGCTAACTCCTCTTTCACTTTACAACCTTTACTCAGCACGTCGAGAAGCACGTTCAGGGAGTGAGGAGTTGTCAACAGTCTCATCTTACCCAATGTCTCTAGTACAAACAACGCATCCCGAGTTTTACCAAGTTTACAGAACCCATCAATAAGAGCTGTACATGTAACTTCATCTAACTCTATCCCTTTCCTCACCATCAAAACTAAGAACGCACTCGCTACATCAGCCTTCCCTCGTTTGCATAAACCATCGATCATAGCCGTGAACGTTACACAATCAGGCTCAATGTCAAAGGAACTCATCGAACCAAGAAGCTTGTACCCCACATTCATAAACCCTTCTCTACACATCCCATCGATCAAAACGTTATAGCTCACAACATCAGGCGACAAACCATCATCAACCATCCTCTTCAACAAATGCACAGCCTTGAACGGTTTCCCGACTCTACACAACCCTTCCATAAGCTCGTTGAAAGTTCTCACATTAGGTCTGCAACCCCTCTTCTCCATCACAGCAAGCACCTCAAAAGCCGGAACAATCCTCCCATCTTTGCAGTAACCATTTATCAACGCATTGTAAGTCACCACGCTAGGGTATATCCCATCTTCAACCATCTTTCGACAAACCCCATTAGCCTCTTCAACCTTCCCCTCTCTACACAACCCATCAATCAAAACCGTATACGTGTGAACATTCGCCTTGCAACAACCTTTACCAATCATCTCATCGAACAAGCTAAAACCTTTACCAACCAAACCCTTATCGCACAAGGCTTTGATCAGCACAGTATACGTACGCGTACTCGGCTGACAACCATTCTCACCCATTCGTTCTTTAAACCCAAAAGCCTCATCGAGTCTCCCTACCTCACACAACCCGTGAATCAAATTCGAGTAAGTAACAGAGTTCGGTTTAGAAGCTTCCTCTCTAGACATCACATCAAACACTCTTAACGCCTCTCCAAGATTCAACCCGCGACAAAAACCAAGAACCAAAGAAGTACATATATGAGAGTCTAACACAAACCCGATTTTGAGAATCTTAGACATAAACATCTCAGCAGCTTCAGTGTTTCCGTTCTTACACAGAGCATTGATAATAGTTCTGTAATCGATCTCCCCAGCAACAAACCCGTCAGATTCCATTCTTCTGTAAGTCGAGTAAGCCAAGAAGCCTAAGTCAAGCTTAGCTAAAGACATCAGAAGCGAGCTGTAGCAAGGGTAGTTCAACCTGAACCCAGCCTCATCTCTCAGGTCATTAAAACAATCCATCAGTTTCAGCATCTCTCTCTCGCATCTGTTGAACTCTCTGATCAACGCGACGATGACGCTGTGCGCGATTTGGTACAGACCGGAAGAGACGATTAGTTTTAAAAGTTGGGTTTTTTGAGTCGGGTCGAAGCAGTAGGAGGAGTGCTTGCAGACCCATGTGAAGAAACGGACGCAAGTGTCGGTTTCGGTGCTGTGGAGAGAGATTACCTGCGAAGCGATGTGCGGGTTCATGTGGGAGACTAGGGATTTGAGAGTGTTGTTTTTCTCCCAATTTGGGGTTTTTAGGAATGAAGCCGCAGCCGCCGCCTCGTCTGGGGGAAGGTGGGAGAGTTGTTGAGGAGATACGGAGAGGTGTGCATTAGAAGAATGAAGAGCATGGCGAGCTAAAGATGAGATCTTTCGAGAGCTTCTGATGTGAATCAGCATGCACAGATTCTAGGAAGGAGAAGCCGTTAGAAATGTTTAGGGTTTTAGGGGTTATTGAACACAAAGAGGGCTTTATGCAACGAAAATCAAGTGTTATCGGTTTGCGTATTGAATCTCACTGAACCGGTTATGAGAAAATTGAAACTGGACCGGACTAAACCAATGCAGCACTGCAACGATTCCTTCTACTCAAGTAAGTTAGCACCTAAAACCTTAATTCACAACTCTTGTAATTGGCAAGAATACAAAAGACAATGAAAAGAAAGTGCTTTTGTGTTGCTGAAAAGTTTATCAAGTGACAACAAACACCATTGAGAGTTTGAGATTGAGCAGAAGTAGAACACGGCAAAAAATACACTTGGCCAGACCAATTTCACAGACGCTAAAGATGTCTCTCTTTAAGCAACTGTTTTGTGCAATGTACATATATATCTTCCACTTGTGAATGATCGACCAAGTGAGTGTTGTGTGGTCAAATGACACAAACTAGTCCTTCACTGCTGCTACATCACCAAATCATCAGCCGAGTAGTAGTCAGCAATAAGACGGTACATGTAAGACGGGTTGTGTCCTCCTCTGTAATCAAAACAGAAACTACCATCATCAGCTTCTTAACAAAAGAAAACCAAAGTGAATGTACGAATGTAATACCTTGAGGAAGCAAAGGATATATAAATGAGACTTACGTGTCGGTTATAAAGAGACTGACGAGGCTTGGTGGGACGTAATCGAAGGTTGGGTTGACAACTTGAAGAAGGGGAGACCCTGAACCCGATCCAAAGTCCAGGCAATCAGAGAACTCGCCAAAATCCAACAGTTCAGAAGGAGATCTCAGCTCGTTCAGTAATACCTCTGGATTGTGAGGATAGAGTGGACATAGCTGTTAATCATACATAAAAGCTCTAAGTCAAGTTTAAAGGTTTATGAGAGCAATCCCGGATTTGAACAGAATAAACAATTTGAAACCAAACCTTGTGACTACCGGCTAGAACCACAAATGGGACTGCGTGCTTTTTTGCTGCCAGTGCAGCCATGTTGACTCCAACAGGTCCAATAACCCCACCATTAGCCATCACTGCATGAGCTCCGATTATAACCTGTGCATTATCACATCATTTGAGATATATTTTTAGACGACATGGACAAGAAAAATTAGATTAGGGCAGGATTGAACATGTACCATATTCACTCGAGATATCATAGCAAACACTGCAGAGTCAGTGATCACAGTGGTCTGCAGACCTCTAGCTACCAATTCTTTTGCTAATAGATGTCCCTGATACCTAACAATACACAAATAGAGTAGAATTAAAAGGAAGGTAATAAAGCCGACACATCTGCGTTAAATGGACACGAACGGTGGTAATGATGAGACATAGGAAAAAGGAGTCACCAAACCTTGGAGCACCTTCGGCGACAAATACACGAAATGATCTTTTCTTCTCCTTTGCAGCACATAGAAACTCGAGCACTGTTCTTGAGCTACCCAGGGTTAGAATCACCTCACTGATAAAAAAAAGGTTGCCATCAAGGAAAGATATTAACAAACCAGCAATTTTGGTCCCCCTTTCCCATCTATTGCATGTTACAGAAAACAAATGGTATAGAGACGAAAAATACTTTTGATGTATATGCTCTATAGCTTGCTCAGCAATCTGCTCATGACAACCAGCAATCTCGTGGATAAGTTGATTGACTCCTTCTATAACATCATGCTTCAGCTTCCGAGTTATTGAGCTTTTATCGGCAGCTAAACAGAAGTACATCAGACCATTAATATCGACAAGTAATGTAAATAGTTTAGCTGCTAAACAATTAGCATATGATTTAACAAAGATCATTTCAATTAAAGCGAGATGAACCTCCCAAAACCAGACTATTAAGAACATAAACTGATTCCCTTTATTTATCTCTGTAACTCCACATTCCACACTACATATTCATAGAGGGATCCAACAATTAAACCTACCAGAACCAATAATCTAGGGTTCTATCTACAGTTCCCTACACTTTTCCAAGCCTAAAAGTCCCCAAAGCGAAACCAGATTCCTCGATACCTAAATCTGTTACATCTAGTCCACGTCTCAGACAGTTACCACAAAAATGAGTATCAGCGGTCAAAGAGAATGTAAATTAACTGTATTCCATTCCTACCATAACACACTTATTTTCATGCTTATCAATAACACAACTAAATCAGGCAGCATAAATTTCTACAAAAAGTAGCATTTGTAATGGAAAGCCAAAGGCATGGAAAAGGGTACATTTACTTTTGCTTTCGGAATCAGCACCAGACGAAGAAGTGTACGGGACAGTCGCAGACTCAGGAGTGCCCTCGAGAAGCGTCTGCAAAGAAGGAGGACGCAACGTACTCCTAGCAGCAGCCGCAACAACCGCCGCAGACATCGCAGGATACCCAATCCCTTTCCCATTATTAACATCTTCATCGTCATCACTCGCGTCCAACAAATCCAACCCAGCCACAGCTGCTGTAGCAAGAGACAGATCCTCCTCCCTTATGATATGCAAAACACGCCTCACTACATTCCCCACCGCAAGCTCTATAACCAAAAAAAAAAAAAACAAAAAAATCATTCCTTTGATTCACATATTCATAAAAGAGAGAAACTTTTCACATTACCAACGGGATTTGCAGCGACCAGTTGAGCACCAACGGCTTTCACAGCATCGATAAGAGCCGAAGCTTGGTTCGCGTGGTGAGGCACTCGGTGATGAGAAATCACTGACCTGAGAAGCTCCACGGTGCATCTCGCTGTCGCCTGTGAGCCTTCGATCTTACTGTTATAGACCGAATCAGAAACTCTCTTTTACGAAATTTACAAGACGTTTAAAAGGATATTTACCGTTTCCGGAGCTTGTTAACAAACTCCAGGACCGTTGATTGTACGTCTGGCATCTTCCTTATATCTGAGCTCACCGAGAGGGGCGTTAGATTCGATAAACCCTAATCAAAGCGCGATTCGCGGCAGGAGAGAGATCAAATGAATAGAAGGGAAAGGAAAGGGATGTGAGATATAAGGATGTGCTTACCGGTGGGAATGTGAATGTGACGGTGGAGAACGGGAAAGAGGAAAGTAAGAGATGGAATATTCCGACGAGAGAGAAACGGAATTGAACGAGAAGACTTGATAGTGAGAATTGTGGGGGGGGTTTATAATAGGTCTTAGCTTTTGGGCTGCAAAGATAGAAGCCCAAGACGAAAGCCTTTCTAAAAAAAAGCTATTTCCAAAAAAGAAAAAACACTTTAGTACAACTTCTATAGTGACATTTTTAATAAATTAATAAAATTCAATTTAAAATTATATTTGTGATCCTATTAATATTTTATATTTATAATTATATAATTAAAAATACGAAATATTTTAATTGTAATTTTATTATTTATAAAGATTTTATTGTATGTTTTAGTTCAAAAGATTCTAAATTTTTTGTTTCAAGAATATAGATGGTAAAAAATTGTTGATCTTAGTACAATATTTTCAAAGAGAAATACGTGCAATAAAAATTATATTTTAGTATCTTCTTTTACGGTTCGTTCATGTTTTTTAATATAAAAAGTATTCACAATTAAACATATAAAATTCCCATTTTTCCTGTTCTCTTGAGTACAACTAAATGTTGAACAAAAATATAGTACAACATTGAAGAAACAAATTGTTGGATAAATTTTTTTTGGAATACATCCTTCCATTGGATTCCATAAAAAGTTTAACGGTTTATAATGAAAACCCTTTCAATATAATTTTACATTTTCTATTTCTCTAAATGAAAGAAAAATAATTTATAAAATTATTATTTTATAAAACACAAACGTACATGGATAGAATTAAATAAATGTAAATCAGTATTCCATTAATAAATTTCAACTTATATTCTATTTCGTTCATCATCCAAATATCCAATGTTTTCTTTCCATAAATAAGTTTCTTATTCAGTATATTCTTTCTATGAATAACCAGTTGGTGCACTTGTTTCCTTAACCACCACATTCTTATTCGTCTATACAGTATACACTATACGCTAAAGAGATGCCTGAGAGATTCTGCAGAAACTTCTTCCCTGCATATAACACCAACCAAAGGATCATGAAGATTTTCTTTTAGCCAAACTGGTTCATATACTTCTATTTTCTTGCTCTTCAGCATTCTCATTGAGCTTATATGCACCATCTACATACAACTCAGTATCCCACAAAAACGTCCCAAACGCCACAGCTTCCAAAACCAACCGCTTCAGACTCGAATACGTTGTCACAATGGTCTCATCGCTTTCCTCCGTGCCAAAAAGAGCCAAACATTGCTTCTTTATCAGATTCCTTGCTTCCTCTGTCCTTGGTATTGTACATCTCTGCACTGTCTCGGGGTCGAACCTTGTGATATATTGTCTCAGATGCTCCTTGGTGGCTACATGTGCAGTGCCAATTGTCAAAGAAGATCCAGAGACGACAGGACCTTTAAGATATCCGATTCCATGGAGATCCGGTAAGGAACACTCGAGTTGGTGTCTGAGAGCAGCGGATTTCAAGAAGTAACCACACAAGATCGAGGCAACGTATACCTTCCTGAGATGAAGTTTTTGTATCTGTGTTTTTTCACTCACACATGTGTTGACACGTAATCCGATGACTGCGTTTACGTGTTCTTTGATGAGTTCAAGAGCATCGCAGCTGTGGATTGATTCCAGCTCCCTGTCTTTCTTAGGCCATGTCTGGAGTCTTCCATTGCGGATGCATCTAGAGAGCTTTGGAGCCAGAGAGACTCTTATCTCAGAGTATTTGTAGAGTACTAACATGTACATTATTTCTTGGACTGCTGTTTTGCAGTAACGTTCTTTGAGCTGAGCTATTCTTCTGCCAACCACACAGAAAATCAAGAAATTAGGGTTGGTAAAAGAGCATGGAGAAGCAAAGCCATTAAAAATATAACATTGTCTAAGTTGCAAGTTAAGCTTAACAAAGAGCTCCATAAACAATAGTGTTAAAAGTGGCTATGTAAGTAAGCTAAATATAAAAAAAAATAAGCCATTCCAAGAAGAATTTCACAAGAAAACTTCAACCAATTTTTTAGTAAAGCAAACAGTTCTCTAATCTCAATTTTTTTTTTAATAATTAGTTTCAAAGTTTTTGGATCATGCTGGATTTGATGTAAAAGCAGTGTACTTTCTTGAACTAGTTCAACATATTTTTTTTTTTTTTGTCATCTGTTGTTATATTGATTCGAAACTGGTTAAGCCAAAAGGCAAGTTACAAAGGCTGTCGTAATGAAACGACACCATAATCTAGAGCGGGCAGTTAAGAGACACAACCCGAGCCATAAGCCGGCAACTGCACAAATACAATCCCGGAGACAAAATCAAACTACCATACACGGACTACAAGAACATAGCTAATAACATAAGAAGCCAAAACACAACCAATCTAGATAAGAATCAAACTCCGCCATAGAAAGAACAAACCGGATCGATAGTTTATGGATAACCGTTGCTGTAGAATATGTCTCATAAGCGCTTCTGCCCCACCGCCTCCCTTCAGATCCAACTTAAACTCGCCATTGACCTCTGTAGAAGCTCACCACGCGCCGTCTACGCGTCTCAACACCATAGCGGAGCCAACCAAGCCTTACTCGAAGCATACTCTTACTCAAACCAGCCGGTAATTATAAATCCATCACCACAAACCGTAGATCTGAAGAGATCGAGGTCCATGGATTCCGATTTGAGACTCTCCGCTTCAACACGAATGAATGAAGCTTCCGACCAGATCTGAAACCCTTTAGATTAATAAGCAAACCATAAACAAGACTGAAACAAGAAGAAAAAGGGGATCCACCCTCTCACAGTACCAACGGCCGGGGCCATCGACCGGAGAAGGTGAAAAGACGGTGACTTTCAACTTCTCTCTCTTGTCGCCGTTCTTCTTTGTGTCGGTTGTGGCCTCTAACTAGTTCAACATATATATATATTTTTTTTTTTTTTTAAAAAGAAGCCTTATATAACATTAAAGACAAGACTTGCTTTACAAGTCAGAAAGCACAAAAACATATAGTTGTAGGCTTTTCTTGTTTCAAATCATCCATATCATTAATATACTTCTCCTATCGCCACCATAAACAGCATCAAACTACTCTTTACCACCAATTTTCACACAAAAAAAAAAACTAAAAATTAAAATAGCAAAAAGTCATCGGATATATATATGTGTTTGTGTGTGTATGTAAATATATCTAATGATATATTACACAGTGTAGTAGATTAGAATATAAGTAATGGGTTGACGGACCTGTGAAGAGAAGCTTCATCCGAACCATAGCTGAGACACATACGAGCTAAAGCAGCTTCACGGTTATCCGCCAGTAACCTGAGCTCATCAGCAGCAGCGTAGTGAAAGAGGTGACGCTTGTTTAGCAACAGACCTCTCAGAAACCTCCCCTGCGACGTTCGAGGTCTAAGCGGCGCGTTAAGGCTGCTTCCAGGCTCGTACTGGTTCTTACCCGCAGTGGCAACCATGATGACTAAAGATCGGTACTGGACCTCGCGCATCGCAGGAAGAACCAATAATCTTCTATCGCCGCTCAGTCTCCTCGAACGGGACGGGAGTAAGGGGAGCGCCGCGTGTTTAGAGAGACAACTATCCATGGGAGAGTTTCGGGTTGTGAATAAGAGAAATATGGGAGAAGATTGATTATCCGGTTAGCGGGAGAAGTGGCCAAATATATAATAAATAAAGATGTCAATGGCTTTCTTTATTCGAAGGACTTATTTTAGTTTGGGTTTGAAAAGAAAAATATTTGCAAGAAAATAGAAAGACATGGTGAAACTTCAAATGCAATTTGTTTCTAAAAATAATCTTGTAGTTTCAAGGAAATTATATCAGAAATATATATTCTCTTTCTTATGCACTAAAACTCTAGGATTGACACACTTCCTAATATAAAATAGAAAGGAAGAAACTTTCAAGATTCATTGATTCAAAAGGACTTGGCCAAAGTCTTTACAGAATCATAGTTTCACAGGATTATTAGTTAACGAAAAATCTAGGAATTTTAGGAAACAAGACTCTTTCTCCCCTCAATTAGAATAATTGTTTTTGAATCGTATATCTTAAGAAATCCATGAATTAGTAGTACAAATTTCATTATCAAACCCATTAATTATAATGTTATAGTAGTCTTACGTCTAAATTGGCCCCTAATCTAACTTATCGACGATAATCTAATACAATTTTAAGATGACCCATCATTTTTGGGTCTTTGAATGTTATGGAATGGACCTCTTCGTATTTCATAAAGTCAGCTTATATATAAAAAACACATCCAGTTTCTTAACAACGATCATATTTGCAACAATTTGGTTATTTGTTTTATAACACTAGTACTAGTGGAAGCTTACAATCATCACCTAAGTTCAACTTGAAACGGGACTTGAATATGAATATTAGAAGCAAAAATTGTATTTTATGGCCTTGTAGACTGAAGGTGATTAACTCGAAATCTTTGTACCAAACTAACATCAAATCACCACCTTACTGATAAACCTAATACTTTATCATTAGTTTTCCAGTGGCCGATTAAATGGTTACCCTTTAAACCGTCCTCTAGTGCACTTTAAAATCGTTGAACAGAGGAAAATCGAGTTATTTGAAACAACATCATGAAAAAAATACAGTAATGGGAAAAGATGAAAAAATATAAAATGTATATGTCACGCATGATGAAAAGAAAATGCTCAGCATATATAGTTCCACGTTGATTGTTTAGCAAAGGTGTAAATATGTTGCCTACTATTCTTGTAATCATCTTGTAATCAGATGGGCCTTCGACTTCTAGACTCATTAGTGAATTTAAACGGGTTCCATCCACTTATGATACTTGAAACGGGTCCAGTCCTTGTAAGAGTTATTGTCTTCTTTTTTTTTGTAACAAAGAGGTATTGTCTTGTTGATAAATTATCATCAATCATGTAACTTAAACAAACTCATTAAAACATCAAAAATTTTACATTATTTAGGAATCGAAAATATATTTTCAGAGAAAACAAAAAAACAAGCATATTCTATAGTTGTACAAACACCTGAATTAAGTGTGGTTGATCAAATGTTTGATATTTCTTTAACATATGTAGGTTTTGATTCCTATATTGCATTGTGCCTTCTAAGACTATAGATGCAGTTTACTAGAAATTCCAACAATTTATTAGTTCAATTGTTCAGTGTATGAATATTGCATGTGAAGTATGGATTGTGGTATAGTTTTATAGATTTGTCTATTCTAATGAATTCAATACATATTTTATTTTTAGATGTCTGATCATTATATATAATAAGATGACTACATATCATGATAATACATACATATAATAGGGGAAAACAAATATTCTAGTTTAGTAATCGTAATTATTGTAGTTCGTTTTTACTAAATTTTGTTCAAATATTAAATATCAACTCTTTTTATGGCTTAAACTTACTATGTAATGTTTTTTTAGATAACACCTCTCACCAGACATTGAATCCATATCAACATCATCACAGTCTATATAAGTTATACTTTTCAACAAATCAATGGTAAAGCTTGTGTTCACTTCATCAATGTTGAAGGTCAATGACTTAATACAGCTCTTAACAATAAGTTTATACCTGTCATCCATTTCAAACGCTCAATTGGTATATTACATGTGAAATATTGCTTATGGTGTCGTTTAACAGATTTGTCTATTTTAATAATTGAATTCATCTGTTTTAAATGTTAGATCATTAATTATAATAAAATAAAATTTAACAATTACCAAATATACTCATATGGTAGGAAAAACAGATATCTTAGTTTAATAGTTGTAATCAACAAGTGTTCATGTGATAGCCTAATTACAAATATTTACATGATTAAATAATAATAGCAAAAATCTTCACATAATGCTGCATATCATAAACAAATTTTGTTCAAATGCTGAGTATTTTAGAAATTATGCTTTTCTAATATATCTCTCACTCTGTGAAAATTTTTTTTTTTTTGTTGTTGCAATTATGTTAGATGTTTTTGCTAACTAATTATGTTGATATTGCCTAAATAGTTCAAATATTAGCGATTAAAATCTAGTCATATACCAGGTCTGTAATAACTTATAAGAATTAAGAACTAGCAATCCCTTGAAAAAAAAGAACTAGCAATCCCTTGATTTTTCCATTCAAATAAAATCAAAATTATACCATTAAACGGATTTATGTCGTCTTTAAAAAATAATATTTTATTGCAACCTGCATGGGGCAATGAGCATAAATGGACCCAAAACCCACTTGTCACGTTCTTGTTCTTATAAAAAATAATGTTGTCGCTTGTTCCTTACCTCATTTAGAGAACTCTTCACACCTCCCAAATTCCAACTTTTCTTTAAGCAGATTAAATAAAATATGTGTTGTCTATAGCGTCGTTGAACTGCATGTATATCATCGGTATACAAACTCAGTGGGTGTGGTGGTCTAGAAATAATATAAAGAGAACAGTTTTCTTGGGTCCAAGCTTTTTAAACCTCTTTAGGACATAATTGTCTAAACTGAAAGACTTAACATATGAATATACCAAAAAGATGACTGAAATCCGGAACTCCTAAAGTCTCCAATTCTACTATGTCATCATGTTTTGAAACCTTCATCCTTAGAAAAATCTTTTAATTTTTAAAACGCCGATCGAGCTAATCTTTGGATGTGCTCTTGTTACCCGTTGCTTGTTTATGCTCCATGTTGTTCCAAATTGTTTCATTTCTTGTATTTAAAGTAAAGAGAACAATGTCATGGAAGACATTTGTCCTTAAATTTTCAAAAACCGAGGCTAACAAAACCAAAACTCAAACAGCATTCACGGTGTAAAATATCGATGGATGTTCACAATCCGAAATGAGTCGGATTATTTTTGTGTTCTTTAATGCATGCTTACAATGCCTCTATTTTACAACTAAAACTCTTAATTAACCTCTAATAGGAAATTGTTTGTCTCCTAATACCGTGGAGTATATAATTATTGTTCATAACCACCACTAAAGAGCGCGTCTCTACTTGACTTATCCTTCATAATCTTCTTCTTAGGATAATTAATTGCGTTGAACGAGTTTATACGTATATTAAATAATATGATAATTAAAATTACGAAGAAGTAGCTAGTGATTTGCTACGCCTTTCCCTTCATGAAGAGCCAAAGAAATGGATTAGATGAAGAAAACAGGATAGGGGAGACAAATGTTAAAGGCTCTATGCTTGGTTCCCGGCCCTACACATCCTTTCTCAATCAACGATCTCTAGGACCTGTATGTGCCCTACCATAATCATACTCACATTTTTCTTTCTGTCACGCGTCCTCATCTCCTCTATTTTCTTTTGTAACTTCTGGATAATTCTTCTTTCATATCATCCAATTTGTTTGTAACTTTTTGTAGCAACAAAATGATAGTTTTATCACAATCCTCGTTTAGTTTTCTACATGGACTGAAACTGAATTCTAAACAAACCTAGAAATTTCAGAATCTTAGTGCTTTTAACATCAAATATTTACAGTGGTATAACTTCACTCTTTTATAATTTGAATTTAATATAACTTCCTGATATTTCATAAATTTGAGTTTTTTTCTGGTCAACTGGAAGTTGAAGTAAACATATATGCATTATTTTAAAAAATCAAATCAGACAAGATTTGATTTGATTTTTTTTTTCTTTTTATCTTTCAGATCGAATAAGGCGTAGCATGGGTCATGAAGTTGTTGCTTCTACATATATACTTACATAAAGTTTTGTTTACTTTTAATTAGGATTTTTAATTGTTTTTTGTCAATAATGACAAAGTATCAATGCCTAATGAACAAGTTGTAACGTGTGGATGTCAGATACATGAGAAACCTCCTACAATACTGCAGTAGCATAATAATCCATAAGGCGTATTCAGTAAACGTGAAAGACCAAGCGTACTGCGTAGTATCTGGTTATTAAACGGACATTGAACATACACAATAGTTAAAGATATACATCTTCTATAATTGGCCAATTGACAAATATGCTTATCCTTCAAAAGTATCATCTTCTCAAAACAAAACTGTCCAAAATGTTAATACTAATCAAACACTTCATCACTAGCGAAACGAATTACGTACGTGCAAACTATATGGGTTCACGAATTGCAGCCTAATAGTATGCATAGATTTTTACAGAGAAAAATGTATGACATCGGCACAATAATAAAGTTTCCACAAAGCTTTGAAATTTTACAAAAGAACGTTAAAAAAAAGTAATACAAAAGGCTGTAAAACTATAAATTTAAGAAGGAGAATAAACCCTAGATACTTGTTGCCCGTTGGGATATGCCAACCTTTGCCTAACTCATCGGGCCAAAAGTCGTGATGCTTACTAACCAAGAAGTGGTATATCCTCCGGTTCTGCCTTTATCCCACCATTACGTGTCTGCTTATTGCATTTGCTAGCATTTTGATTATTTTTATTAGTATTCTGAATACTCTATCAAAATCTATTATAAATAACGTTGGGTTATCTTCGAATATTCGCAGCCCAACTCATCTCTCTCTTCACGTTTTCACGCATTTTCTGGTTCTTCAAAGTAGAGTTTCTCTTCTATTATAAAAACTCGTCTGCTCCGAGAGAGTTTTCTCTATACACACACATAGGGGTTAGTAAGAAAATGGGTTTGTCTAGAGCAAAACGTGTTACTGATCCACTCGCTGACGAGGTTAGGGCTCGGCTCGTTGGATGCAGCTTCAGCAGCGGCAGCGAACACACCGGCGACGAAGACTACGACGATGAGACCCCTTGTCTCTCCGATCTTGTCCAAGGGTTCTTGGAAGATGAAGTTAACCAGACCGTTCGTGATGAGTCACGCTGGTGTGATAATGATTCTGATTCAGACTCATCATCTTCTGACTCGGAGCGTGCCGACCTCCCAGACCATGCGGACGATATTGCGAGAATCTTAAGAAACTCTTTAAGAGAAGACAACTACGGAAGAATGGTGTTGTTTCACGTAGCCAAAGCGATGGAAATGCTGTCGTCTTCTTCTTCTCTAGGATCTGATCAAGAACAGCGTGCCGTTTTGCGACGTAAGCTCATGTCTCTTCTTAGAGAGCTCGGACACAATGCGGCCATCTGCAAAACCAAATGGAAATCCTCCGGCGGAGGTCTTACCGCCGGTAACCACGAATTTATAGACGTCGTTTACACACCCGCCGCCACGTCATCTCAGACCGTACGTTACATCGTCGATGTAGACTTCAAGTCTCATTTTCAGATCGCTAGACCGACGGTGCAGTACGCGCGTGTTCTTCAATCACTTCCGGCTATTTTTGTCGGGCGAGGGGATGATCTGAAGCGGATCTTACGGCTAGTTTGCGATGCGGCGAGGGTGTCGCTTAGGAGCCGTGGCCTCACGCTTCCGCCGTGGAGAAAAAACCGTTACATGCAGACGCGGTGGCTTGGTTCATACAAACGCACCACCAACTTAACGCCGTCTTCTTCCGCCGTTAACACCGTCATGTGTCGTGCCATCGGTGGTTTCGATAACGCCGTTGGTGGCCGTCTTTTTGTGCGGACTCGATAAAATTAAATGATAAAAGCCACGTGTCATTTTATAAATCGACATGTTTTGAGATAATGGAATAGTAATTTATTAGTTTAGAATTTTATCATCTAAAAATATAAAAACAAATAAATAAATGTGAGAGAAAACAAACAAATTAAAGCCCAAAAAAAAATTCAGATTTTACGAAGAATAAACAATTTTACGCGGAAAATGAACATTGTGAAGAAAATCACAAATGTTACGAGTAATTATCGGGTTTGACAGGGACGCAGATATGGTCATAACTTATGATAGCCGTCGGATCTTGTTCAATTAGTCAGATCCAAAGGTAGTAAAATAAAAAGATAGATATCACGGACATGGAGATCACATTGGATAATATAATATAATAATGATGTGTTGACGTGGAATTAACACGTAACGCAGTTCTCATGTACATTGAATGTGACTTGGCGTAAAAAGTCACGTCAAGGTCTAGGCTCATGGGTCTGTCGTGTAGTATCCACCACACCTGATAAGAGCCACAGTAGACAGAACAAAAGTTGGATAATTAAAAAATCGGAGCACGTGGAATAAGATAAGGTTTATCTATATTTTAACATTTGTTTTTATTCTCTTGTAAAATGCGAATATTCGTTTTTTTTCTTTAACATGTAAATGTTTCTTTTGTTATCCACAACTGACCTACCCTTTCTGTCCCGATATTAATTGCGATTCATATCCACCATGTGAACGAGTCATTTATATAGCCTGGTCGGAGTTGATCTCATCTACTAATACATAATGTTTATTGATATCCACCATGTTTATTGATATAGCTAGACAAATTTTGGAACGTTGGTGATAACTATTATATATATATGATACTAGGAACTATAGCTAAAGCTCTTGTTGATATAAATGGTCGTCTCTTGATCTTAGAGTGAAAAATCTGGTGTTCAGCGATAAATATTACTTGAATTCGTTAAAAAATTAACTTGCAATAATCGTTCATCTTTTTGTATTATGATGGTGAGTTGTTTTCGATTATGAAAAGTGTTGCCCTGTCCTCCCTCGCTCCCCTCCAAAACTCTTGTCTTGAGAGTTGAGAACTTGAGATCGTCCAAGTTTGGTTATTGTTTGTTTTCCCCGAAGAAGCAAAGGACACCACCTGAAAATCACGTGGACAGTAAGCTTAGCCGCAAAGAATGAATTTGAGTTTTACTGACATATCAATAGATGTAGTGATGATGATCATCATCATATATATCTACATATTTTGGGGTGGCTTGCGAGGGTCTTAATTGACTACATAAACAAATGGCAGATGAACATTATCACAACATATAATACTAATACAACTTTTGGTCAAGATTAGTAAACGTTGTCACAATACTATATCCTATCACGCATATAGAGACATGTTGTTACAAGATACTTGCTCTAGTTAAGATTTCTGATATTTCTTAGCCATAATCAATTCTGTAAATATACTTTAACGTATACATTCCTCTCGGTTATCTACCTCTTAAAGGAGTAAACAGTACTTTAGGTTATGTGTGTGGCCAAAAAAGGAATAGAAAAAATGGCCTTTGGAGAAGGAAAGAGAACTTGAAGTGGCCCAACGAGTGAAGGGGCAGTCAAGCTTTGGGGTCTCTCTCCCACGTTTTTATTTTCTCAATTGTCTCTTCGAATCGCCTCGCCTTTTTTACTATTTTCTGTGCCTCCTTTATCTAATGTATTTGTTTCTTATTGTTTTTTGTATTTCAAATGATTCGCTTAGGAAACAAACGAAAGATCGATGGATTGTCTATGGCAACAAAATCTTATATTTTTATTAAATAGTCAATGTAAATAAGCCGAGTTCCAAGAAAGAAAGTCAATTTAAATAAGTTCCACTCAACACTTGTATTATACTATACATCCCAGCCAAACCCTATATATAATGATACATGTGTCCTAAATAAAGATGGAAAATAACTTGGAATAATAGTTGGATTTTAATTCTTTTAGTACTTAATGGTCTACAAAATATTGAATTAGGTGTGCCTAATTATATACGTGTACTTTTATATAGTGCACACACATGTTAAATACGGTTAAAATTTTAGTAGAATCATGCACATGATAGTTTTTTAATATGTTCTCCTGCACTTTCAGATCTTTTTTATTGTCTAATGTTAAAGTTTTGAAGTGGACCGTCCTATATTCCACGAACCAAGGGTGCCGATTGCCATAAATATTTAAGTTGTCGTTACAATTGGCTAGTGGCATCAACCGGTTATGCCTGCCCATACCGACACTTGCATACAGACAGATCAGATATTGTGGACGTTGAACGCTTTTAAACCACTAAATGTATTATATTACTAAATGTTTTATATTAATTTGTGTCAAAACAAACTATTAGGAATGAAAATGATGTGGAATACGAAAACGAAGGATAATATCTGATTATTCAGTCTTGAGGCGTTTAATTCGTCTTCCATCTACTTGAAGGAGACATGTGGGTTCAATAAACTAAGTATGGGGATCTAGTTTGCTTAAACTAGCAAATGGGCCACGACGTCAAGTTTGTCACCTATGTAGGGCTTCCTAATCCTCCAAACTATATGTATGTTAGGCTTTTCAGCTTTTTCTTTTCTGCATGGCCTATGACTTCAAACGCTAGTCATTATCCGGCCTGTTCCATTTTATTTGGGTTAACAACAGAAAATCGATATTTCCGGTTATTTAGATGCGGATCTATGTTTTTTTTGCAGGGTTTATGTCAGATTTTGGATCGTAAAAATTCGAATTTACTTTGTTCATCATACTCCACAGAACTGCATTTTGATAATACTGTACATGTAAAATATCCAAGATAAAACTTTTGTAACCGCTAACTAAACATATTTTACCAATTCTATATAAAATGATTATTTTTAGTTAAATTCTCATCTTGTGGTTTAAATTATAAGCAGACAAAACTTATTGCATTATATACAATTGATAACTCAACAAATTCATAAAGTTTCTTATTTTGGTTTCAAAAGATTCAATCACTTTGTTACCAGACATTTGGAACTTACATGTAACATTGTTCTAGATAAGAGCGTTGATATCACACAAATAGAAACAAAATTTAATAATGTCAGAAAGTAAAGGTGTCTGCAAGCAGGAAAAAAGACAGTACAAAGATGATGAGAGACATTGGATATCGACACGTGCAAAGTGCTGATCTAAGACCAGCAGTCCAACTTGGCACTTCTAAGATTCTCTGTGTTTGCAGATAAGTGGTCCCCACTCTTCAGAAATACACGCGATTACATATCGATACCCGTTTCTAATCTAAGCACATCACAAGATCAATCTTGAACCAAACACCATTCTAACACGGATTATTTGCATGGACGTCAATCACCCACCGTCTTATGGTTTGGTCAGCTAAACCGACACTCTTAAAGTGAGTTAGTAAAAGTTTTCTGATGGTACTCGAGCGTAAAGTTTTAGCAAATAATCGTAGACATTTGACTTTGTTATCCGATGGTGTGTCATCTTGTTTCCTAATAGAATGTTATAAATAGGTGAAAATTGAAGCTTGATAAAGAAGTTAATTTCAAGACTTTACCTTTCTTGTCAACGTTCGTAACTCATCCAATCACGCATCTAACGCTATAGTAAAAAACATGTTGATATTCTATTTTCAATTACATTATATACATTTCTAGAAAAACGGCAGGGGTAAAAAGGTCAGAGAAGAAGTAGAGTGTCGGAGAATGAAGACTGAAGATCTGGGGGAGAGTGCAAAAAAATCCACGCGTAAAGACAGCTGTTCCCATGTTGCCATGTTGGAATATCACTATGGGTCCCCCCCAGTTCCCTCTATATTTTTGTTCGACCAACCAAGCAACCACATCAGTAAAGTATTTTAAAAGAGTTTTTTTTTCTTCAAAATGATATTAATAATTTGATATAGTTAAGATATAATATATAATAATTTTAATATGTAGAATTTTTAAAATATATTCTTTGAGATATTTATTTTTATGTTTTTATACCTTTTTAAATATTTCTTATCTAAGTTGGTCCAAAATTTCTAAGTATATCCTATGGGATATGCTCTTACTACAATTTATATTATTGATATAATTTAGACTGTATGATTTATTATCTGTTGCGGAAATTGGAAAAGAAAGTCTGAAATTTACTTGGGAAATTTAGCATATCCACTTCAAAAATGTAAATTTTGACCAGTGGAGAACAAAAAAATTACACAAATAAAATATAATCCATAAAAACAGTACAAAACAAAATCATACCAACATATAGAGATTCAAAATCAAAATCAAATTAACATCTATAGTTCATTTCTGAGTTAGGAGATTACAATTCGATTTCATCCAGCAAATTGATGTTGAAAACCAATCGACGATGATGTTTTAGTTACGGATTAATCATTTTAGATGAGTTTTAAATGATAAGAACGTCTGAATCCACATTATCTCCATGTTCATTCTTTTTTTTTTTGAATGCCTTGATATTTTGTTGTTGTCAAAGAAAATGAGAGAAACACTAGAACATGAACCAATAACGTGTAATATACGAGACACTATTCGTGTCGGCTGCACTTCGCGAAGTAGGTCATACGTGCTTCATTATCAAAACTCTTTTAAATTTTAATTACTTAGTAATTATAAATAAATAATGACGTGGCACTATACACTATAAACACTTCTCCTTCTTCTCTTCTCTCCTCCTCATATCACTTTACTATTCTCTCTATCTCCTTCAGAAAACTAATGAGAGAAACCAATTCACAAGTATAATCCGAGAAAGGGTCTGGTGAGTACCCGGCGGTGGATCCGGCGGAGATGGCAAAGACTCAATTTTTCGATTCGGATCCGACGGCAATTGCGAAAGCGAAGGAGCTGAAGCGTGAGATGAAGAAACTGCTTCGGACCATCGAAGAAGAAGATGATCTGAGCGTTCAGACAATCGATCAATTGCAGGAGGCTCTGTCTGCGTTCAGACAAGCGACGTTGAGGAAGAAGACGGCGAAATCTTCTCCTCTCGAGAGGCTGGAGACAGTGTCCTGTCCCGATGAGTTTCGTTGTCCCCTGTCTAACGAGCTCATGCGTGATCCCGTCGTTTTGGCTTCTGGTCAGGTCGGTGACGTCACATTCATGAAAATCTTGATGAAATGGACCAATGAGATTTAACCTTTGAAGATAACTCTGTTTTTTTTCATAAATAATATCTTTTTTTTTTGCACAAATCATTTTTAATATCCCTAGAAATTGAATTATAGATGAGTATAATTCAATTGAATTGTTGACCAAAAAAATTTGAATTGAAATTTTACATTTTTGTGTGTTTTTTTTGCAGACATATGATAAGTTGTTCATTCAAAAGTGGTTGAGTTCAGGGAACAGAACATGTCCCAAGACTAAGCAAGTTCTGTCTCACACAGGATTAACTCCCAATCTTTTAATCAGTGATATGATCTCAAAGTGGTGTAAGAAGGTTGGCCTAGAGACGATGAATCAATATCAGTCCAACACTATATCAGATCGTGACGTTTTGAACTCTTTGCTCTGTAAAGTGTCGTCTTCGAATCTTCAAGATCAAAAATCAGCTGCGAAGGAGCTAAGACGTTTAACCAGGAAAGGCACCGTGTTCCGAGCTCTTTTCGGTGAATCCTCAGATCAAATCACCCGCTTAGTGAATCCGTTGTTACATGGGAGTCAAGATGAGTATCTCCAAGAAGATGTGATCACAACATTGTTGAACATATCCATACACGATGACAACAACAAGAAGCTCGTCTGCGAAAACACCAACGTGATCCCTCTCCTGATCGATGCACTGAGGCGTGGAACGGTAGCCACTAGAAGCAACGCGGCTGCAGCGATCTTCACTCTCTCTGCCCTCGATTCGAACAAAGTACTTATAGGCAAATCAGGAGTCCTGAAACCGCTCATCGATCTCTTAGAAGAAGGGAATCCATTAGCTATCAAGGACGCGGCTGCAGCCATCTTCACTCTCTGTATCGCTCACGAGAACAGGAGCAGAGCTGTGAAGGAGGGAGCTGTGAGGGTCTTAGGTGAGAAAATCTCTGATGGGTTGTATGTGGATGAGCTTTTAGCTATCTTAGCGATGCTTGTTACTCACTGGAAGGCTGTGGAGGAGCTCGGTGAGCTCGGTGGGGTTTCTTGGTTGCTGAGGATAACTAGAGAGAGTGAATGCAAGCGTAACAAAGAGAACGCGATTGTGATATTGCATACGATATGTTTCAGTGATAGGACAAAGTGGAAGGAGATCAGAGAAGAGGAGAGTAGTTATGGAACGATAACAAGGCTTGCGCGTGAAGGAACCTCTAGGGCACAGAGGAAAGCGAATGGGATCTTGGATAGGTTGAGAAAAGCTATGAATCTCACTCACACGGCCTGAGAGAATGGTCTAAAATCCATGGTTTTTTACGTATATTAGGTTGGTTGTAATTAGAAATCTGTGTGAATAGTTTTTTTTTTTTTTTTTTGCGTTTGATGTTTCTTTTTTTTTTCTTGGGAATCAATAAAAGCAATGTTGCCTTTATTCAGTAGTGAATGTCTTGGTCAACAAGTAACTGTGTAGCTTTCGGCTGTTTCCCTTTTTTTGTATGAATACAATAGTATTAAAAAACATAGAATGGTTGTCATGTCGTGTTCTTCACATCACACGGCACTACGAAACAAATCAATCTTACTCCATTCTCTCTGGAATAAAAGAGTTTATTACAGTCACGAGGTTTCATTATTTGTGATGTAATGTGATCCCTCTTGCCGTAATGTCACTTCTTCATTTTTTTTGACAAAGATGTCACTTCTTCATTACAAAACAAAGTGATTTTTAAATTATTTATAAATTACATTTCATTGTAATCTACTAAATAAATGTACTTTGCATTATTAAAAATTGATGCAATAATAATAATCTGAATTATTGGATTTGGAGACATATATGTGAAATAATGTAAAGGTTTAAAATATTGCCATACATGGCAGGAAATGCATGTAAGTAATTATGATAAAATCACATGTATTTCGAAATTGCCAGACTCGTGATTTGTAATAAGTACGGATGGATGGATAGATAGAGATAGTTGGAAGAAATGGAATATTTAATAGAGAGGGTGGAGAATATATAGATTCGTACTTAAACCACATTCTTCGGTGGTTCATCACCCAACTTTCACAGGAAAAGCTAAGTAAAGAAAGAATTTGATTCTTCCAACTTTTTATTCATAAGAAGTAATGTTCTTACAATACATTACATGTTATATTCTACAGACAATGGTGGGTTTACCCTTTATGTGTCCCTACTAGTGGAATCATATATACAAAAAAAAAAGTTTTATCTCTTTATTCTAGTACCCTTGATATCCGCCTTGTTATTAGGCAAGAATTGTGTGAGAGTCCGTCCATGATATTTGAATGTATCAACTATATCAATCCCATCATTTTAATAACTTTCATAATAGGAACAAACCAATTATTACGATTGTAAACAGTATTTCCTTTCTTAATAACCAAAAAAATCTAGAATTTAAAACCATAATTTGTCTGGGCCCCGACCAAATCAGATTACTTTAAATCAAACTCTTGATTTCTTTGAATTAATTAATAAACTTAAATCGCATTTTTCTGCCACATCTTAAGTAAGAGATTTTAGAGCAATTACATTGTGATTCTGGTTTGGACTTTCTCCTCCATGGTTAAACAAAGTCTTTGTTTGTTTGTGTGTGTTGTCCGACCAATAAAATCAGCTTGTAATCTGAATCATGGATGCATCCGATCATGATTATAACTAAAATAGATTCAACCTGATAATTAGAACATGCACATTAGTAAAAAATTACTCCGTATGTTTCAAAATGATTTATGTTTTAGAAAAATAATTTATCTTATAAAGATTTAATTTTCTTAGATAATAATAGTAAATTTTAAACTTTGAAAAATAGTTGTGTTTGTTAAATTTACATTGGTTAAAAATTATAAAATAGTTAATTATAATGATGCATTTATAAACAAATTTAAATATATTTTATTAATAAGTGTGAAATTCTAAAATGTAGATAATTTTGAAACGAAGTGAATATTAGCGATTTGGAGGCATTATAATATCATCTCCAATGATACACAAAAAATTACTCTATAATTCACTTTAAAATAGAGTAACTCTATTATAGAGTTGGATTTGCTCCAATGGTTCACTCTATGATAGAGTTACTCTATAATAGAGTGAAATATAGAGTAATGTTGTTTTTTTACTCTATATTTGGAGTTAAAAAGTACTCTATTATATAGTGAACCATTGGAGCAAATCCAACTCTATAATAGAATTGTTAGTAAACTATAAAGTAATTTTTGTGTACGATTTGAGATGCCCTGAGTTTTTTTTGAACAAACATATATTTATTCTAAGTCCTGGAATTAATAAAATAACAGAGAAAGAAGAGACTTCGAACAATTAGACTATATTCTTCCTACTCATCTTCTTGGCTTCGCGACCTATCCAATCTCTTTCTAACAACAATATCCAACTGAGAAGCACGCTATACAATCTCTTTCTTTCTTCTTTGTTGATATAATAATGTGAGCAATCTCCGCACAATAAGTCCAACCGGTCCTGTCCTTGTTTACTCAAAACTAGAAGCTACTTGAAAAAGGCTTATAATAGGCAAACTTGAGAGGCTAGTTGTTGGATTTCAAACAACAGTTGAACAGTATTTATACCATTACAACTAAAGTAATCTTTGAAAAAATGTCCGACAGTAGTCTATAATGATGAAGGCTAGAAGCCCATGTTTCTATGGCTTCCCCACAAGGCCTGGCATGCAGTTCCAATATCATTGTGAAGCAAGCAAGAACTTTCTTCTAACAAAAGTAGGAGTCATCATTTAAAGGAGAGAAGAATGAATGGTTAAACCTTAAGGACTAAAACGTGTGCAACCTTTTTCTGACCCATTTTCAACCAATCTTCTTCCCATTTCTTCGAATGCTTCCTATATCTTACTTCTTTGCTTTTATTTCTCGTCCCGTATGCATGAGATTTGTGAATATAATTAGGCTCTGACTGATGTAGAAAAGGCTTTTATGTTTCAATGATAACAAGACCGATGAAAACTCCAAGAAAAAAAATGAGACACATATGTTGGCAAAAATCTATTGTTAATAATGTTTTTTCACAATGCAAAATTTATTAAAACTGAGAAACTGAACTCATATACAATGTGTTACTAACTACTTGTTATACAGCAGTTTATCACCCCATATTATTGCTCAAAACTAGAAGAACACACAATCTTTGGATCGTATGATTTAAAAGAAGATTATTATTTATCAGTATACGTTGAAGTAGAGGTTGTAGACCGCGATACTCAGTTCAAAACATCTGTAACATTGAAGCACATGATTCGGTAAGATTAAAATATTTCCATACGTTAGAGATATCGTATAATATATTTAAATATATAAGCGATTTTATTTGTGTTTTTGTAGGCATATACTATACTATACTATAAAAAGGAGGAGGATATTATATTTCTCATAGACCACGTGAATCTGTAGAATTAATATGGGTTGTATCAAACGTCATGTATGCAACAATGCTTATGTAAGCGCAAACTTTGTTTTTATGTCTTCTTCTCCATCTTTCGTATAAATCTCATGAAAACTCTGAAGAGGTTTTCGAGATATTATTTTTGAGACTTGTTAATTTAGAAATGGTTTTAAATATGAATTTTTATAATGAAAATATTAACACTAATACTGTTAGATACTAGAGAAGACACTTGTAGTAGTCAGTCAACTTCGGAAAAAAAAAAAGCACACTCTCCACATGCTCTGCCCAAATTCTTCCTTCCGCAACAAATCACCAATTCACACACAACGTGACCAATGACTTTGTTATCCAGCGTTCAACTCAACACGTGGCATCATCTTAACGGTCATGTCTCTTTATTACCGTCTTTATAACTACCCCAAACGTGTTACATGTCAAAGTGTCCTCATCAACCATGGCTTCGTCGCATTCTTCTCTTCTTCTCACCCTAGCCGTCGCTTCCTTCGTCTCCATCATCTCACCGGCGACGTCACTAACATGCTCCACACAGAACGTGCTCTCCGCCGAGAAAACTCCTTTCCAGACATGCATAGACCTCCCCGAACTCGAGTCCTACCTCCACTACACTTACAACGCCACCAACTCATCTCTCTCCGTCGCCTTCGTCGCAACCCCATCTCGTTCCGACGGCTGGATCGCATGGGCTATTAACCCCGCTGCGACGACGATGAGCGGCTCCCAGGCCTTCCTCGCCTACGGATCCGGACCCGGCGAGCCTCCCGTCGTGAAGACGTACAACATCAGCGGCTACAGTCTCAACGAAGGGAGACTCGCCTTCGACTTCTGGAACCTACGAGCCGAATCTTTAAAAGGCGGTAGGATCGCGATTTTCACGACGGTGAAGGTTCCGGCGGGAGCTGGTAGTGTGAATCAGGTGTGGCAGATCGGCGGGAATGTGACCAACGGTCGTGTTGGAGTGCATCCTTTTAGTCCGCCGAATTTGAACTCTAGAGCCGTGCTGAATTTGACTAGTACTGGTGGTGGTGGCTCAGACACTCCGGGGAACGCAGGGTGGATTGCAACAAACGTAAATTTTGGGGTCAATCTGGGAGTTTTGGTTTTGTTGGGGACTATATTTATTTTCTGAAAATCCTTTTACCAGCAATAATACAAGCCACCATCTAGTGTACTTGTTTACCTTTTTTGGTAGAGTCATTTACTTCTACTTCTTTTAAACTAATCGCATTGTTGTGAGTTATTTACTATTAGTAGTTGTATGGACCAGTAGGCCACTACTACTATCATCTTACCTGTTTAGAACAACTGTGTTTGCAAGCTCCACTTTAGTAATGGAGTGTTTCTGTAGATTCACTCAGATATTTCTGTAAGTTCTTTGCTTTTGTTTTTGGGCCTTTGGCATCTGATATTCTTAACAACCAGACTATTTATGGGCCTAAAGACCAATAGTTTTATTACGCGGCCCAGTATTTATAAGGTAATTTCAACATTTTTAGCGATGGAGGGCCCATATGCCTTTTGATGTCTCTAAGTCTAAGATGCATATCATCATCATCATGAAGAATGAGTTTACAGCCAACTTGATGAAGAACCAGCCACCACAAAACTGTCACAAGGACGGCCTAAACACCAGCTATCGAAGATTTTACTACTACAAACATATGCGAAAATTCATCGCACTCATCCAATGAACCCCAAAACAGAGTTCATGCAGCTAAGTACATAAACACAGTGATGTGTACGTTTCTGAGTTATAAATCGGTCAGACCTTCTTCAAGCGGCTACTGAAGTATCTCAGAAGGTCTGACCGATTTATAACTCAGAAATTTAGATTTCAGACTAACTTCTCACATTATAATCGTTATTTTGACTGGCAATAGTTTAAATTAAAAATAGCAACTACATGAATATAATTTAGAGTCGATCATGGCGTAATGTTAAATTAAAATCACATTGCATACCTCGCTGTTTCTTCATACTTCAATATGTCCCTTCAGTAAAATTCCACTATTTCTAGCACTTTGTTAAAAGTAATGTTCTAGGTGTCATCGTAATACAATGCTCAAGTCGGTTCAGCGTTTATTATCACTCCACCAAACTTTCAGGGACTTGCAAGAGTTAGACTATTGGTGGAACTAGCCAGTGGCTGTCCATAGATGGTTCACAGGTCAAGTTTGGGTGCTTCACTTGGAGGGGGTCTTGGCCTTGTCTTAGCACTTAGCAGTTGAAATAGTTGCAAAGATTGTACCAACCAATCTATTTGTATGTTCAATTAATTCCATCAGTTCAAAATCATGATTTCACCAGTGAGGCCATTTGTTCTAATCACTCGACAAAACCAAAATGCGTATCCTTAATTAGCGTCAACACAAAACATACTGCAACTCTTTTATAAGTTCAAACTGATAAATATATCCTTAATAATGTTTTTTCCTCTGACAGAAACAAACAAGATCATGCAAAAGAAGATTGTTTTTTAAATCATCTGGAGCAACAAGAAGAGCTCTGGGCACCATCACCGTTGTTAACAAGACTGACACGGTTAACAGAAAGCTGAGCCTTGTAAGCATCAGAGTTGAGAAGTTTGCGGCTAACATTACTGAAGATCTCTCTGATAACAATCTCAAACGCTTTGTCAACGTTGGTAGCATCAAGAGCAGATGTCTCCATGAAGAACAATCCTTCCTCCTCCGCGAGAGCCTTCCCTTCTTCCACACTCACAGCTCTGATATCCTCCAAATCACACTTGTTCCCAACTAGCATTTGTGCCACTGCCGTGTCACAATGAGCTTACAATAACAAACAAAAAAAAAAACAAAAGTCTTAGGATTCACAAACTTGGTCCAAACACACAGAACAGAACAGTGCACAATGTAATCTCACAGATTCACCACAAAACCTCACATCATTTTCATTTTTCTTGAGAGATTATTTGAAAAAATCGTCTAGAGATTTAAAAATCAGTTTAAGCACCCGCCGAATCAATAATTACCCTTATAAAGCACACTTAATTACCATTTTTTAGAACATAATATGTTCTGTGCTAGCAATAGGGAGAAAAGGACAAAGAAAGGAAGGGACTTTACTGTTGAGTTCCTGAAGCCAACGCTTAACGCTCTCGAAAGTGGAGCTTCTGGTGATGTCGTAGACGACGAGAGCACCGAAAGCACCTCTGTAATAAGCAGAAGTGACGGCTCTAAACCTCTCCTGACCGGCAGTGTCCCAGATCTGAGCTTTCACCTCTTTCCCTTCGATCTCCACCAGCTGCGTCTGGAACTCCACCCCGATTGTCGCCTTCGAGTTCGTGTCGAACTCGTCACGCGAGAATCGGGACAGGAGGTTCGATTTTCCGACCGCGGAGTCGCCGATTAGGACGATTTTGAAGAGGTACTCTTCTCCTTGATTGTTGTCTTCCTTACCCATCTTCGTCTTCTTGATTTGGAAAGGATTGTGGATTGTGGAGAGAATTTACAGAGCTTGTGGGAAGCTTTGATGAGTGGTAAAGTGGTGACGGACAAGCTGCGTGATTGGCGGGGGGTTCTAGTCAATTAAAACCCTTTACTCATCATTAATTACGTTTTAAGATGCTAATTAGTTGTAATTATTGGTCAAAGTTATTTTAAGGTAACTCTTTTACACTTTTCGGACAAATCACCAGTTCCAAATGTTTTTTTCTTGGTCTTAACATTAAATGAGGATTATTAGTTTTTGTATTTTAGTGGATTTGTAAATCTTAACTAAATCTAATGTTATTTGTTTTTTATTTATTTATTCAAGACTCTTTTTTAAGTTATAGAGTCTTAACCATTGGCATTGGTAATGTTAAGGTGTAGGTATGTTATTAATTACTTCTCACACGTGATAGTTATGGATAGGATTAATTCGATTCATAACTGCTTGCTTTTGACATTGAATTGGGCTTGCGAGAATTAGGCCCAAAAATGAATATGGACAGGAAGGAATTGGTTGTGATAAATTCATATAGTTCCAAACACGTCTTCTAAGTATAAGAAGAATACAATCTTTCATGATAGATTCATAACAAGAAGTCTACCTCTTATTTCACTTCGCTTATCTCTAATTAGTTTAGTTTATATAAATGTTTAATTTCAGGAGGAAATGTGTTATACATAAGAGATGGTTTTGGAGAAAATATACGGCATTAGCATTGTAAGTGTGTGCGTACAACTAATTTATTTACATGCATACATAATGGGTTGTCCAAATTCTACAAAATCGATCGTATACTCCAGTGTCTATGTCCATTCAAATCATAGATCTTAATCACCATCCTACACGAATGATCTCTCTGAATTACGTACCTTCGTTGTCAGAATAGGTTAGAAGCTTTGTTGCTTTGTAATGTTACCATTAATTGGGTATTTGGTGAAGGGGAAATGATTTCATATTTTATATCACATTTGAGCTTGCTCGGCTGAATACAGGATTTTATAGTATGTGCTTTACATACCAACGTACAAAACAGAGCAAATGACAAAAAAAAAACATTCATCACCTCATTAAAAACTGATCCATTCTTTTATCATCTTTCAAAAAAAGACAAGTAGATATTGTTCTTTTTATCTAACTTTTCGCGGTTCAGTCCCTCACAATATGAGAATCCAATCCTAAGACTGAGGAAGGATACAATGAACCTTGAATTTTTCTTATGATTTGAGACCATAAAGGTTAAAAATCTTCAAGAATTGATGAGAGCATCTGTCTATCTTTCTTGTATAATATAACAACATTCCTTTCAAACTCCGGCTAAACAACATCTCTCCCGAGAGTTTGATCTACATGATACAATGGCAATACAGAAGACTGAACCTGCAAAAAGAACATTGAATACAATCTGATTAGTAAATCTGATTACTAGTTTCAATGTTTTTCTGATGTAATGTTTCTAACAGTTCCTTCTGCTGATCAAATTTAAAACGTTAAATCAATTTAATAATGCGGAAAACAGAGCTGAAAAGAGTCTTTATGTATTCCATGTCGTGAGGAATGGAATGATCTACAACAACAACACACATTTCGACATCAAAAGCTATGCACACATAATCACATACAGTCCAGTTATCTTCATTTTTGTAGATATTATTTTGAGAAAATTTCAACAAGTTTAAAATGTTCAAATATTTCTCCTGTTTTCAACCTATATTATTGCCTATTGCTAAAACTAATCAATAAACATTAAAAAGTACTCAATTCTACAAATTAATCCACGTGAAGAGGCAGATAATTCTCATGATTGCTTACCTTGTTTTCACCACGAACCGCAACACAATCCCTAGGCGTCTCAAACAAAGACAACGAGTATTGCTTGCGTACGACGCCAACGTCGAAAACAATAAGACCAGAGCTCGGGACGTCGACACGTATCCCTTTAACCGGAAACCAAAGGAACAGATCTTGCGCCAAGATTCCAGACAAGTCCTTAATCTCACCGTAACCTAACGTCCCCGTAATATTCACGTCGTAATGCAGCTCCGTCTCGTATTTAGCATCACACGCCTGGTTCAAATAAACCGAGAACCGTCCCGTTTCGCTGTTGAAGCTAAAATCTCTCACGCCTTTTGGAAATATCCCCAACGGTAGTCCGTTCTCCTGGAGGATCTCATAGATCGTCTCGTCGTCCGAGAATACTACGGTAGGGATGATGGTGAAAACGATACAAAGAAGAAGAACAACACGAATCATCATCATTGCTCCTCTAGTCCCCCTACGCGTTTTCTATTCTTATTATCAGGAGATTTATTTCCTAAACCAAGAATGTTTTTTATTGGCAAGAAGAAGAAGACGACGACGACATGTTTTGTTGACAGCTTGAAACAGAGTGGATTACTTATTTTTGGTCAAATTATTGATGGCGCAATGTGCTTCTATTTATCAATATAGCAACCAATGAATGAGAGCCACGTGGGTTTTGTCCCACCAATGAAATGTCGTTAAATGTAGGTGTTTTTTGAGTTTTATGTTCTCATTAGCCATCGAAGGCATGATTGGAAAATAGGTGGACCGTACCACATGGCTACATATATAGAGAGACATGGATGAGGAAGTATATTGCGTGACAAGTTGACTCAAAGCCGACAAAAATGTACGACCACGTGGGTCTCCTACATTGACCAGATCTGACTCGACCAAATCTGTAAAGAAATATCTTTGTAAGAACCTGAGGATTCTTTTAGTTACAACCATCTCATTAACATTAGTTTTGAATGTGTCTTAAAAGGCGAGGCTCATAACTCATAGCTTGTGCATATAATATTAGGAGAGCAACGAGAATGATAGCAAACGTTTTATAGTAAATGTTTGCAGGGGAACATGACATCTTCTATTCAACAAGTTTGACTTTTTTAAAGTTCTAGTATATGGATCCTAATCAATATACGTATTACTATATATTCTCAATATTATATTATATGGTCATCCATGTCATGGGTCTTGATCGTCATCCTAAACTAAATACCTCACCATCCAGAAGTTGATGGCCCAGTGGCATTCTCAGATGTGTGACTGTATTTCGAACCATGCAATGAGTGTTTAAAAGTGGTCTTGTAACTTCTTTGACTAGAAAGACGAACTTAAAAACCTAAAAATCTCAGTGGCTCACCAGCTTGAACTAAGTATCCCTATTTTAATCACCATATTACACTAATAATCCCTCTTAATCACCTACGTCCTCGGCAAAATAGCTAAGTAGGCGCTGGTGATACATTGGTGTTTCATTGATTGGGGCAGTGACTTCTGCCGAAGTCAAGCTGGAGACAGACTGCGACTTCATGGTCAGGGGAGGGTTAGAGACAATTAGACAAATTCTTATTATTGTCACCAATTGATTAGACTGTAAAACTCAATTTACCAAAAAGAAAGCAACCGGATATTTTGTGAATGGGAAATGGTTGTCAATTTCCGGTGAAACTTATTTGGATATATATAGTAGGGCTGGAATTATTATCCGAGATCCGGATCCGATCCGAGATCCGATCCGGATCCGCTCCGAAAATAGGATATCCGGGGCGTCCGGATCCGGATCCGGATAGTAAAATCTCGGATCCGTCGAATCCGGATCCGGATCCGGATATCTAAAATTTTAGGTCCGGATACCCGGATCCGGATCCGTTTTTTTTAATATATATAAATTTAATTTTTTATTAATAATTATAGTTGATTTTTTAATATTTATACATAAAATTAGTCTTATAATATTACATTTTAATTTTAATAATATTATATACATAAATACATTTATAAACTTTGTAAAAATATTTAATTTATATAATATTTATAGATTTTTTTGTATTTTAAAAAATATTTTATTATTTTTAATTATTTTGACGGATCCGGATCCGAATCCGGATACTCGCGGATATCATGATATCTAGACGGGTATCCGGAATCCGGAAGGCACGGATCCGGATCCGGATATTAAAATCACGGATCCGACGGATCCGGATCCGGATCCGGATACTCCGAATATCCCGGATATCCGGATCCGTCCCACCCCTAATATATAGGATAAAATCTGTTTAGACAGAGACACAAAATTAATACAAAGAACATTCAACACATCACATCACTCTCACATCAATTTATCAACCGAATATTGACCATTCCTTCAACATCTTGTCCAAACAAACAAAATATATAAACGACAAGTTGATCAATTAGTTAAAACTTTTACTCATTCCGGTCCCGAAAAAATTTTTTTTTTAGAATTATGTTAAGAATACAATGAATGTTTACAATTCTATTTATTATTCATTTTACTATACATTTTTCAATAACTATCAACCGATAGATATTTAATCTATTCAAGTATTATCAATTATATTTAATATAAATATATAGACGACAAGTTGATCAATTAGTTAAAAATATAAAAATATCTTAAAATATAAAAAATCTATCTTTGTGAAATATGAAAGAAATCTAGAAAATTTTAATTCCAGGGATTATTAGATTAGTTTTGGATGGCCTAAAGAGTAGAGGCAAGGGTTGAGTGGATCAAGAGTGATGCGGCAAGCCGAAAGTATTAGCTTAGGTTTGTGTCTTAAAAGCCTCATTACACATGGGACAATTAGATGCTTTTATGTAACGACTTTATGGTGTTCTTTATTTCACTCTAAAAAGTTTTAAAAAGCGACTAGTATATGTAACATAATATATATCGAATGATCTTTTGTAGAAATGTCAGAAATATACATCACCTAGCAGAGACTTAAATATATATCACCGATCAGAGACTATTATAATACTGGGTCAACCGAATAAAAAAATAATCTTTTCATCCGTAGCGACTTGGTCTTTCTGCTACAGACTGGTCGCTAATGCATTCTTCAGCTTTCAGGGTCTGTAACGACATCATATCGTCGTTGCTACACATATCATTATGCTGATTCGCAGAACATCCTAACGACTTGATGGGATCGCTACACATGTCGACAACTTGGGTGGCATCTTAGCAACTTGATGAAGTCGCTACATAGAAGTCGCTACGATACTTAGTACCCGAAAATGATCTACTTCAAACATCTCTCTTTTGGCCTTAAAACATCTCAAATGCCTTCAAAATCACCAATAAACATCTCCAACAGCTGATATAGATAATATGTAATACAATGTAATCTAAATATACTCTAAAATGATCAATGTAAAAACTAAAACGAAGCTTAAGATCATGTAAATACACAAGATATCAGATGCCATAAAACGATTTCACTTTTGCTTTCTCCTTATCCTTATGCCAATGTATTCACAATGACACTAAATTCACCTTTATATAATGCAATATGATAAATGAAAAACAAAATCATCAAATGGCATAGTCAAAGGAAACCACTAAACCAAACCAAATTTTGGGTTACCGAACCGGTTCGTCAAATTGAGTTTTATCTCCTAATGATCTTGGACCTGAAATTAATGGGCTTTATGAACAGTCCCATTTTAAATTAGCGTCATCCTCTTCACTTCTGAAACTCACTTTACCATAACATCAAAGCTCTGTAACGATCAACTTGAGGAACGACGATGGCCACGAATCTCCACAACCTCTCCTCCCAAAATATGGGTTATTTGTCACTTAGAGATTGTGGTGTTGTGTCCAATGGTTTGTAAGAAGTAATTTGGAAACATCAAGGATGTTAGTGAACATATTATAATGAATCAGGAATTTTAGTGGTTACATGCTGTTGTAGTGAACACATTGTGCTGTTACACATTATAATGAATCAAGAACACATCAAGGAGGCTTAGTGGTTACAAGTTGGCTCTTGTATGTTTGGAATAGCGTGGTGTTCAAGTTAACTATTATATATATAAACTCACTTGCAATAAATAACATCTTATATGGATCATATAAAAACTTTAAAAATACTGAACAAGCATTGATAAATACTTGAATAATTTCTGTTTCTATAACTTTCCTAACCATAAAATTTGTGAGTTTTTAAAGAATTTAACCTGAAATGCCTATCCTAACGGAAAACTGTTTGAAGATGTGTGTACATTCCGTGTGTATCTATATTTAGACTTATTCGTACACGACAAAAAAGCCTATTCTTAGACAAGTTCAACAGAAAACTGGTGCAGATCAAGATCACAGTTGTAACGAATTTACTAAAACGGCAACCACTCCTTTTCTTTAAGAACCACTCCTTCTTCCCTTCTCTTGTCCTATTCTCTATCAACTCATCTTGTAACTTTTGTTCTCGTTCATTATCTCTTCAAAAGCTTATAACTAATAATAAATCCAGTATTAAGATGGATCAAGCAGAGCTTTGCCGGATATTCCAAATGTTCGACAAGAACGGCGACGGCAAAATCACCAAACAAGAGCTGAATGATTCGTTGAAGAATCTCGGAATCTACATCCCGGAGCAAGAACTGGTGCAGATGATCGAGAAGATTGATCTCAACGGTGATGGGTACGTGGACAGCGAGGAGTTCGGAGGGCTGTTCGAGACGATCATGGAGGAGAGAGACGAGGAGGAAGACATGAGAGAGGCGTTCAATGTGTTTGATCAGAACAGGGACGGGTTCATCACGGTGGAAGAGCTGAGATCTGTGCTAGCTTCCTTGGGACTCAAGCAAGGAAGAACGCTAGATGAATGCAAGAGGATGATTGGCAAAGTCGATGTTGATGGAGATGGGATGGTGGACTTCAAGGAGTTTAAGAAAATGATGAAAGCTGGTGGATTTGCCGCCTTGTGATCGAAAACTTGTAAAAGAAGAAAAAAAGAATAAGCCCATTTTTAGGGTTAGGTTTTGTGACCGAGATCATTGTTTTATTCTTCGGAATGATTAGGGCAAAAACCTCGAAAGAGAAAATAATAACAATATTTGCAAAGATAACAAAACTCTGTGTGCTTCGTTTGAATTCACCAGTATTGTTGATGAGCTTGCTTTGCTTCATGTCTTCAGATTATGCAGCAACAGAATTAGAATTTCGTTTTGAATAAAATAATCTCGTTTCTCTAGCATCAAAGCCCGTCTAGCTCAGTTGGTAGAGCGCAAGGCTCTTAACCTTGTGGTCGTGGGTTCGAGCCCCACGGTGGGCGTATTTGTTTTATTGTTGTTGTGGTTTTAAGTATTTCTTCCGGTAGTTGTTAACCAATCAACAGAACCGGTTCAGTCTATGTAACCAACCAGGTAATAAACCAAACCCAAAAGGCCAAAAACAGAGCAACAGCCAATGTCTGCAGTTGATTGGTCTTCCTTGGCATTGCTTTGTTTTGAGATAATCAGATAATGAACGTCGTATAGTTTGCTTCATGTCTTCAGACCTGTTCGGAGTTTCCAGCACATATTCTTAGCCCTTACGATTGTTGAAGACTTGAAGTATCTTGATTTATACACTTGACAGACTAGCAGGGATTTTAACAGAAAAGTTATTGTGAGAGAGGTCTAGAGTAACAAGATATGGAATAAATGAGAAAACATCTGATGGGATAGTGCTAGATAGGTTGTTTCCAGTGAGATTTAGACTCTCCATGGAAGTACATAACTTAACACCACTAGGAAACTCTCCTTTAGACCATACCCGCCAAGATCGATGCTTAGCACCCTATTCTGTTCACTACCCCAGCATCTCACGCCGAAGAAGTTGCAAATATAGCTTGATCAGTGAGTCAACATCACTATAGGTTTTCAACTTCCTTTCTTCCTCCTCACTCGGTGCCATTTATGTTCATATGGTTATACGACTAGAATGGAGACTGTATGCACGAGGATGAAGCATCAATTTGTACAGAACTTCATTTGATTCTGTCAACTTTTGACCAACGTGTTGGTCTGTTCAAAGACAAACTGAAAGAAAATATGAAATTCAATGTTGTAAATAAAACTCAAATATTTTTACCGGTCAACATTGTTGTGTCAAATCCAGTTAAAAGAAAAGAATCAAATATTTATATGAATACCAACATAAGTTATATAACTGCCTTTAAACACTTGCAACTTCACTTTCCAGTTTATTGAGTTCGACATCCATATCTGTAACTTGTTTATCACACAACCAGAAAGCTGAGAATATAGAGAGGGGAGAGAGATAGAGAAAAGAGAAGAGACTCGATTGGTAAACAAAAACTAGGCATTAGTACAAAACTCAATCAGGGTTGGAGGCCGCTGCAAGCACGACTTGTCTCTCTATCCGTAACTAACTAATTCTCATGGTGTATACAGAGCAGTGTTGAAGGATTTGGATTAATGAAAGAAGCAATAACTTAGTTACCCCATACATTGTCCCAACCACTTGGTGCAGCAGGTTTAGTCCCCTCGACGCAGTTCTGGTTTCTATGGGGCTGGTGAGGTAAAGGGAGTCCATTAGTCCCCTGTCTCTGCTTCTGCTGCTGCATCTTTCTAGGCTTTGTACTCACCCCGAGCAAACGCAATACAAATCTTGCTAACTCTCCATATAACATACCACCACGATCACATAGCTGAAGAAGCGCAGACATTAACATATGAAAGGCCTGTGTGTTTTGGTCTATCAGCATCGCTACACGCCCAAAGAAATTCACAGCACCTTGCAACTAACATCAAGCAAAAAAACATGTACACTCTATGTTATGAACTTATCAACTTCTTTTGGTTTCTTAAACATTACAAACATAAAAGGGGGATGAACCATACCACACGGAGAAAGGATATCCAGAAGCCTGGTGGAGATGGAGGTTGATTAGAAGGGTCGTTTGGATCTTGACCACCATAAGGACTCATCCCCATACCCATCCCCATCCCCATACCATAACCACCACCACCATACATACCTCCTCTATTGTACATCCCACCACCACCATACATTCCATAAGTACCCAAACCATAACCAGAGTTCATAACTAGGTTTGGACCATAACCTGCATTACACACAACAAAACAAGTAAGCTCATCTCCTCTCAATAACCAAAAAAAATAACGTCTGAAAACATACCACCATAGGTCTGCGGCAACCAAGGTCTGTTAGGAACAGGCCTACCAAGTGTATTCATATTAGCAGGTGAATGAGTTATATTCACAGACGAAACTGGTTCACCAGGATTAGCTGTGCCAGAAGCCTCAACAGAAGCAGCCGTGCTCGTATTTGAAGGAGGCCTGAAAGGCTTATGACCATACTTGTTGTTGTTTCCTTCTCGTTCCCAAGGTTTAGGAGGTCTTCCACCTACAACAACAGCAGCATCAAAGTGAAAGTCATTACATGTTCAATAATGTGAACTATTAGCTATTAAAAAAACCGATGCTTCTGCCGCAAGAAAACGAAACCCACCAGAGAAGAGAGATCGAATTGATTGATTACAGTCCTAATTGATTCAAGAATAGGAAGGATATGATCAAAAACCACAACTTTTAAAAGCGGGAAAAACAGAGCAATCTCATCTAACCAACCAGAAGGATCAGTGAATCTGAAAAGACGAAAGAGTACGGAACCAACTAACCTGATGGCTGATACGTCGCCATAACCGAGACGATTCGAGAACTCTCTGACGCAGCCTACCTCAAGCGTGTAGCGGAGGCAGAGAGAGAGAGAGAGAGAGAGGAGGGACTTTGAAAACAGAGAAGGAAAGAAACAGAGTATATATACTCTTCTTCTTTTTAGGTTATTATATTTCAACCCCTATAGTTCCGATCTTTACCATAAAAGCCCCAAAATAACTAAAATAGAAAAAGCCCCAAAAAGGATAAAGATGAAAACTAATAAAATAATAAACAAAAGATTCCATTTTTCGAGGGAAGCTTCAGTCGGCGGCGGGGGAGATCGTCTCTCTCTCTCTTCCTCTATCACGGCGAAGTGTTGTCTGAATCCCGGAATTGTCACTCTCCGGTGTGTACATCATTTGAAGAAAGGAAGCGACTTTAGTATCCAGAGATTGTGTAATTGATGGCGGCGAGCGCGAATCCGACAGAAGGTTCATCGGCGGCAGAGAAGATATCGGCGAATGGTGGTGCTGTAAATTCAGTCGATAATGGTGGTAATACGACGGTGGATAATTCAGAGACGATAAGCGCGTTGAGGCATAATCCAGGGATCTCTGTCGATTGGACTCATGATGAGCAATCGTTATTGGAAGATTTGCTCTCCAAGTACTATCCTTTCTCTCCCTATCTATATCTCATCGTTTTAGCTTGCTTATATTTATGCCCAATGTGCTGATGTTCTGACTTTAGTTGTGTTAGAATTGTTAGCTGTCATGTGTGTGTCTTTTTAAGATGTCTCATCGTGTACAGAAGCAGTGTCTTTTGATGTTTTAAAGTTATGTTTTTTGAATGTAGTTTCAGGTTGAATAATATGTTTCAGGATGAATGTTATTTTTTGATTAACTAAATGATTTTTTTATGCAGTTACGCGTCAGAGCCTATGATAGTTCGTTATGCCAAGATTGCTATTAAAATGAAGGATAAAACTGTCAGAGATGTTGCTCTCCGTTGCAGATGGATGACTGTAAGTTTTCTCAGTTTTTGCTAATCCGGAGAGTTTTCCTTAGTTTTTTCTTACCTTCTGTGTCATTGCTGATGGATTGCAGAAAAAGGAAAACGGAAAGCGTAGGAAAGAAGACCATTCATCACGGAAAAGCAAAGATAAGAAAGTAAGTGGAATTCGATTTTCTATGTGAAATTTTGATACTAGTAAAGCTACATAATAAAAGAAAGATACTTGATGCACACAGACTCATAGATTTGCTTTTCACTGTGTTTTTTCTAATGTGTTACTAGCTTTAGTTTCTAGTCAATTCCTTATGGTTTTGTACGGGTTAAAAAAAATTCTTGGATCGTCTTATGGTGGGGCATATGGAAGTTTACATCACATCTCTTTCACAAACATGTTTGGCAGGAAAAAACTACGGATTCTTCAGCCAAGTCCACATCTCATTTGAATGTGCATCCGAATGGTCCTTCATATGCTCCTCCGCCTATGATGCCTTTAGATACTGATGATGGCATTTCATTTAAAGGTTCGGTTTGTCTTATTTCTTTTGAGGCTCTTAGTCATCTAGATTGGATTTTGAATTAGAAGAAACATAAGTGTCGTAGTCTCCTCTGCAGCTATTGGTGGTGTGAGTGGAGATCTTCTCGAACAAAATGCTCAAATGTTCAACCAAGTTTCATCAAATTTCTCAGCTTTCCAGGTGAATGCAACTTCCATTTTTGTAGACTTTGCTGGGTTTTTTTTGGACTTGATTTGCTTCTTTGACTTGTATTGTTGGCTTTTGAGTAATTCCTGTTACATTTTTTTCTCATAGATTCTTTCTTCCCTTTTGCAGATACATGAGAACGTCAATATCTTGTGCAAAGCTCGGGACAACATCCTCGCAATCTTGAACGAGTAATACAACATTTAATCATATATCATTAGCACTCTTTTGGGAAAAATTCCATTTCCAACAAAAGTTATGGAGCTTTTATAATGTGCAAACTCAAATATTTTACTTGCTTTGCTGATTGAACAATTGTGTTGCAGCTTGAATGACATGCCAGAGGTTATGAAGCAGATGCCACCTCTTCCAGTGAAGGTGAACCAAGAGCTGGCGAATTCCATCCTCCCTCGTCCTCCCCATCAAATGAAGTCGTGATGGATCTTATAGAAACCTATAGATGGTTTGATTCTTATCAAAGAAGAAAAGGGAAATAAATGGCGTGGATGTTGAGTGTGTCCACTGGTAATGATGACGGGTTTTGTCTTGACTCCATAGAGTTACTACTAGTCTCTTTTTCAGTTTCGATTGTTTCTCAATGTTTTAGCAAACAGTTAGAGTTGTATTGTCGTTTAGGATGTGAATAGATTTCAATTGTTTATGTAAAAGTCTATGTATAAAATTGGTTTTCAAGCTGAAAGGTTTGAGATTACAAGAGATGCTGTGTTGTTAGTATCATCATATTCTCTAAGCAAAAATTCTACCAGACTTTTTTAGCAAAAAAAAAAAATTCTACCAGAGTACATGTGTTATACAGCCTCTCTTTAGAGCAAAACGATTGTACTTGTTATTTCTCAAATGAAAAAAGATGAATGCATTGTAACACAACATGGAAGTCTTGTTCGTAGCTTAAAGAAGAGGTCATTAGTCAAAAAAGTTGGTTGAATCGAGTTATGACGTAACAACTAGGGAACCATGTTGTCCAAGTCTCCCATATCTTGGTCTCTTTTTTTTTTTTTTGAACAAACCATACTTGCATTAAAATTTAAACTGCGTTCATGAGTTCATACAAAGCTGATTTCGCTAGAGAATCAGCCTCAACATTACGAAGGCGAGGAACATGCTTAAAGGAGATAGAGACAAAGGATCTACAGAGGATATTAATATCATGAAGAATGCTTTGGATGTCGATGAGCTTCTCATTTGAAGAGATAGCTGAGATGAGGGTTTTAGAGTCCGACCAGATGGTGATCGATCTACACCCTACCGACACTGCATCAATGAGAGCAGTTTTGACCGCAATGGCTTCTGCTATAAGGGCAGAGCCGACATGGCTGCGGTTTGAGGACATCATGCGGGAAGTACCCCTTAGGGGATCATGAATGATCCATCCAGACCCTCCAAACTGTGTCGTCACACTCCAAGCTGCATCCACAAAACACTGAGGTTCCATGGGTGGCGCATTGACAAGGCTGGACTTACTGTTGAGCAATGTGGGGGGTTTTGAGGCCGGGTTCTTGCATTGTTGCGCGTTTTGCCAAGCTCGAGCTTCCTTGATCGCCACAGTAACCACTTCCTGTTCAGAGAGCAGAGCATTATCAAAACAGAGCTTATTCCTTGCACTCCACAGATACCAAAGGATCCAGGGGAACAGGGCCCATATCTTGGTCTCTATCTTCCTACTTGATCAAGAAATAGGATTGGTTTGACAGCTAATATGTCATCCATTTGTATCTAATCAAATACTATATGCTTGACTTGCCATATGTAGCCTAATGCTCATAGTCGTATTCTCTTTTTTTTTTGCTAGTCTTAATGGAACAATTAGCTTTGAATTTATACCATAATTAGCATTTTCAACTTTGCTTAGGTTGGTGTATGATTACAATTAATTGCTTTGGGAATTGTCACCAGTGTCAGTCCAACATTTTTAATGTCCTAAGCAAAATTTTTACAGCATTTTCATAGTTTTTTCTTCATATCATATATATAGTATTGAACAAAAAAAAATCATATATATAGTATAAAATATCACATAAAGTTTTTCAAACCAATTCAACTCTATTAATAATTATGAAGTCAACTGTATAGAAATATTTGTTAATATTATCATTAACATTGTGACTATAATCAATCATAATTTACCAAACTCAATTGTTAATTCAAAATTTCACATTTAATTTACTTATATTTTATATAGTTTTTACTTATATTTTGTACAATTTTTACTAATGTTATGCTTAAATATTATGTTGTGTGATCTTAATATTCTACATACTAATTCAAAATAAATTATATCATTAATTACTCTAAATATAACCAATAACTTACCTTGACAAAATTCTTCAACGATTATAAAGTATAAACTGAATCCACCAACTTCATAACCGATGAAAAACATGATTTTGCATTACTTGGTGGTGTATAAAGAAGCAGATCGATGCATCGTTGGAGATCATCCTGCTCCAGACATTGTTGTGATCGTGGCCTCTGATTCTGACTATATGGAAGAAGTGAAAGAACTCCAAGGCAGATCAAGGCAGGCCAATTTATGTTATGCTATAATTATGTTATGTTTTTTTTTATGTTATGCTATAATTATGGGATGTAAATAGTGTCCATTGGAAATGATGATAGAAACACGGGCTTTGTCCTGACTCCAATAGAGTTACTACTATTCTATTTTTGCAGTTTCGATTGTTTCTCATTGTTATTTTTACCAAATGGTAAATTGATTCATGAGTTGGGGTTGTATTGTCGTTTAGGATGTGAATAGATTTCATGTTGTTATGGTAAAAGTCTTTTTTTTATAAAATTAGTATTCAAGCTGAAAGGTTTGAGATTGCAAGAGATGCTGTGTTGTTAGTACCATCGTATTCTGAAATGGAACAAAGACGGAATGTATTGTAACACAACATGGAAAGTCTTGTTCGTAGCTTTAAAGAAGAGGTTATTAGTCAAAAAAAACAAGTTCTTCAAGAGTTTTCTGGTTTGAAGATTCTCCAAGCATATTTGCGAACTTCCAAATCAATCTGGCAACATTATTATATACACCAAAGGGGTTGATTGATTTGGGCTCGGAAGCTCCTAAGAGCTTAACCCTCAACCTACGAGAAGACGCAAAATACATGAGAAATGTGACTATTGTTACAGAGTGGAATAGATAAATGATTGAGTAAGATGAGGAAAACAGCAATGAGCCATTTCAAGGTCCACAACAGTGAACTCTGAGACATTGATTCAAGTAGAAGCTGTGAAACTGCATTTGCTTTTGTTATCCACATTCACCAAACCGGATACACCATTTACAAAACTGATCCCTCACTAAATTACTACTGTCTAACCAACTCACAACAGTATCTTAGCTTATCAAACACTCAATCATATATGTCAAGCATAAGACTTGCTCCCAGATGGACAAGAGGTTATTATCTTATCAAACAGTATCTTAGCTGTTGTCGTAGCCCATTATTATCGCCAACTACAAAGTAAAAGCACTGCTATATATAACATGCTGAGCTGAACCAGTTGAGTTTGAAATTATGTAAATGGATGGAGGGATCAAACTATATATTTGGTGAAACTCAATGTGAATTGCTAGCTCAATCACTAATACATCTCATTTTTGTGTTGCAAACCGAGGATCTCAGATTGTAACAAAACTAAATATTAAATTTCTTTATTGTAGATTACCAGCAAAACTAATATTTTAAAATGGCAAGAAGAAAAACACATCATTCAAATAATTAGTCAATAAATGTTCAATACACCACATGGTCCTCCTATCCAAGACAAATATAGTAGCAATAAAATCTTAAAAGAGACTCAAATAAAAATTCACTACTTCAAGAACTTTCTAACTTCTAATCCAATAGCAGCCAAAGCCAATATACCAACCGCAGAACCGTAACCAGCGTTCCAAGATGAGCCAGCTTTAGCCAAATGAATACCGTAGAAGATGTTAGAAATAGCAAGTATTATCATAGCTCTTCCTATGTTGTGATGATACCAGTTCCAATATTTCCTGTATTTAGATTCTTTATCCGGTCGAGCAAGCAAGGCTAAGACCTGTAATGCCAATAAACAAAAGCGGTTTTTATGTTGATCATATATATATTATTTTTTTCTAGTTTACTGGAATTTTGAGTGTGAAGGAAGATGGACCTGGAGACCACCCATGACAAGTATTGTTATCCCAAGTGCTTTGTGTGTAGAAACATTACTGGCGTTGGTTCGGTTTTCTAGAACCAAACCGCAAATGATACCATTTAAACCTAGGAGAAAGCCAATGATCTGGACAGCGATATGAGAATAGAACCAAGCGGGCTCCCACTGCTTCATGTGTCGAGCCACTATGGCACCAATGATGATTAGTATTCCCCAGCCGATCATGTTCAGTAGCCCATGTGTCTTCCTTAGCTTAGAGTGTGGTGAACCCTTAACCACGCTTTGCGAACCTTTTAATTGATCAATTGAACGAAAACAAAAGCATTACTCCATGAAACTAGAACATGCAAGCTTTTGGGGATTACATAGATTATATTTGCTACAAGATAATTTATGATTTAAAATGTCTGTGTTAAGATAAACAAAAAAAAAGATTATATTATAGTATTAACATTTGTTTGTTGGAACTTGGAACATTGATAATATATTTTTCTTAATTAGTGGTAATATATATTTTGAAAAATATATGAGAGGTTGCAGTAGTTGGGCATGACCGGGTGTATTTGAAAATAGAGTGGGTATGATGTGAAAAGGACTCCAACATAATCGTTTCAAAGAACACTACAAACTTGTACCAGTTCATAATCGTCATCATCACAACTGTGGTTATTTATCGACGTCAAAGATGTGTGTGTTTTATAAAATATTTGATTAAATTTTAAAAATGATGTCGTGAGATGGCAACAATACCAAATTAGCATTTGTTTATACTCGTGACCACGTACCAGACTGTCTTATTGAGATAGGTGGTGATCATTAACCAGTGATTAATTCAATAATGACTTTAATTAATTAATCAGATAAACTAAACAAGCTGGATTTTTAAAAAGGTGGCTAATGCTTACCTGTATTATAATTGATGGTAGTGGTGGTCATGGATTGGTGCTCCCTCAACCTAAACCCCGGCGAAGACGGGAAGAATCCGGCAGGTCCCTTGGCATAAAGAATGCTCTGCCGCGGCGTCTCAGCCGTCAACTGAAAACTCATGTAAAGACGCGACGACACTGACTCGATCTTTAAAGAACCGTTGACGATCACTAGATCACCTTGGTCAGGCGTTACTTCGCCTGGTGACTGTCCTCCGAGAAAATATAGTTTCGCCTGTCCTACTCCGTCGGGAGGTAACCACCCGACGACGGCGCTGGATCCGATCATTTGACCGTTGGTGGAGAATCCGATCCCGATGAAGACGCTGGAGTCTGGAGCCGATAAGATGAAGCTCCATGTGTTCTCTAACGTTCTAGCATACTGTATGATATGTCAAAATTCAAATATGAGTTAAAAAAAAAAAAGAAGTTGAGACGTGGAGAATTTGACTTACTCGGAGGATGTAGTTCTGAGCAGTCCAAGCTTCGACGCATTGAAGGAGACTGGAGTTGAAGGTGAGGTCGTTGAGTGGTAGAGTTGAATTGCAGGTTTCAGTAGCTTGCTGAATGGTGAGAGGTAGACACAGAAGAGCGATTAAGGTGAAGAAGACGAAGGAGACTGAGGAATAAAGACTCATATTCTTCTCTCTGGATGGGAAAGATGGAAAGTAGTGGAGGATCACGATGATGACGACTACAATGAATTATATTTAGGATGTGTGTAGCATTATGAGGGTGTGTGAAGAAGGAAGCAGTAGTTGAGAATTCTACAAAAAATTTTAAATACTTCTGTCGTTTATTTTTATTGGCAAAGTATTACGTTTAAAAGTAGTTAAAATTTGTGTCGTCGGAAAATGACTGAAACGTACTCGTTATCTTTAGATAAATCTATCTCATTTGAAGACCACCCCCCCAAATTAAAAACAATTGAAGACAAAAATGAAATATTTTAAGCTTTTTAATTCATGTGCTATGAATCCGATCTGTTTGGTTTACAAGTGTTGCGATTCCACAATTTTACTCCATAGTTAGGAACACAATCTTCCTTTTTTTTTTGCAAATGATATATTATCTGAGGCAATACAAATTAAAACACACTCGAAAAACAATCACAATGTACCTAGCTATAACAAACAAATCACAGTATACAGAAAAGCTTCTTCCACAACAATGCAAGGACCAAATAAATGTTTTTTTTCCTTTCTCCATAAACCAACAAAATGCATAAACCAAACCACTCGAGATAAAAGACATATGAAAAAAGGAGCAAATAAATTAGTAGAAATGCAGAGCTACGAGGCTGATGCCAAAGAACAAAAGAGATGGTGTGAGGCCGTAGGCGGAGGAAGGAGTCGGTCCGGACGCTGGACCTGGAGACATGGTTGGTCCAAATGTAGCAGGTCCTATTCCAACGAAAAAAAAAAACTCATCAGGTATATAATGAGCAATATTGTGAAACGTGTGACATAATTATGTGAATCAGTGAGATAATTATGTGATAGATTATTTTCCATGATCAATATTGGCTGTAAAAAAATTGTAGATAATTGACTCAATCAGGTATATACACAACATGAAACGATTGCAATATTGTATAGTGGAGAATTGTTCATTTATTTGCCTTTGCACTGAAGAGGGACTTTAGGCATGTTACAAGCACATAGAAATACGTAAAGAATAGTACAATCGTGTACTACTTCCCTAATCGAATAATGGATTAATTAAAGTTTAATTTTAAGTATTTTACCAATCGAATAATGGATTAATTCAAGTTTGACTTTTAAGTTTTAAGTCATTTAACTCATTGAAACATGATGAGTTTTTATAAAGAAAGATAGATGGATTCTTGCTTACCTGTATTATAAGTGATGGTCGTGGTAGTCTTAAACTGGTGCTCCCTCAACCTAAACTCCGGCGAAGATGGGAAGAATCCCGAAGGTCCCTTAGCGTAAAGAAGCCTCTCCCGCGGCATCTCCGCCGTTAACTGGAAACTCATGTAAAGACGCGACGACACTGACTCGATGTTCAACGAGCCGTTTACGATCTTCAGATCTCCTTGATCAGGTATCACTTTACCAGGCGTTTCCCCTCCGAGCAAGTACTGTTTCGCGTCTCCACTCCCGCCGTCCGGTGTAATCCACCCGACGACTGCGCTGCTTCCTTCCATCTCGCCGTTGGTCGAGAATCCTATCCCGATGTAGGCACTGGAATCCGGCGCGGATAGGATGAAACTCCATGTGTTTTCCACCGTTTTAACGTACTGCGCGCGCGAAATTTCAAAAGTCAGTTAATTAGGTAAACGTCAATACATAAAATATTTTTAATTGAAAAATGCCAATGCTATTAAGAGTACATGGAAATTTTAAGAAGATAAGAGAAAAAAATAGAAGTATGTTCATTTCATATTTTCGTAAATGGATATTCACATATTTAACGTGCTAAATCATAGTATAGAATTTAAAAATTTTGATCAGAAAAAAGAAGAATTTGAAAACTTTAGTTCACAAGTTTCTACAACTAAAATACAAATTTAATTGATAAATACGATCTCCAAATATGAATTTAACATGATTGGGGAAACTAACAAAAGTTATATGACCAAATCAAAATCGTTCAAACCTATATTTGATTGAATATAGGATGTCTAGTACTTATATTTGATCAACCATACGTCTATCTATAAATATAACATGTTACGCAGGAAATAAATCACACGGTCTGTAAAACAAACACGCCTTCTGTAAAAAAGCTATGTGTGTGTGTTTTTTTTTTTTTGATCAAAAAGCTATGTGTGTGTTTAACCTATACTTTCATCGTTGGACAGATAAAAAAACTGGTCAACGACAAACGAACTTAACTATAATCTTTTTGGTTACCATCATATCTAATTTTATGTCAGTGTAACTCCAAATACTCTTTCAAAATTTGGAAATGGATAATAAGCTTACTCGGAGGATGTAATTCTGGTCACTCCAAACTTCGACGCATTGAAAGAGGCTCGAGTCGAGATCGAGGTCCTCGAGAGGTAGAGTTGAATTGCACGAGTCCATAGCTGGCTGGCCATTTACTATGGTGGACAGAGGTAGAAACTGAATAGCAATTACGGTAAAGATGAAAGAAGCGGAGCAAAGCTTCATATTCGTCATCTCTCTGAACGTAAAGGAAAAGAAATGGAATGATCAGGTTGAATACGAGGAAAATGACATTATATAGTGTACAATAGTGTGTGTGAGAGGAATCAGTTGAAAAAATCATTAAATTGTAAACAATTGTTTGTGCTGTTAGAATTCGTCTTGGTTAAAAGATCCATGTTATATTTAAACAGGAGTTTATATTTGCGTTAATGAAGTTAGTTTCTCTCTTCTTCTATTTCGTAGCTGAAAGATTTGGCAATTGATTGGAATAATGGAATGTACTTGTTACCTTAGCTCGGCTTCATCAACATTATTGCTGCTCTTTTATCGTTTTTTGATCGCTAACGATACTAACGTTAGGTTTCCTTTTGTTATCGCAATGTTAATGGATTACCAATCACATATCCAAAATTTATCATTTAAAGACGAGATAATAGATATTTCTTTCATGTATATATTTCCAATCTTTGTAATTTGCTACGAACTCTAACGTTTTCACTTCCTATCTCGGATTTATCTTTCAAGTTTCAGTTCGTTACGGATTTCGTTTGCCACATTCACTGACTCTGATTAAAAGAAACGGCATTTTTCATACCAAAAGATTAATATATACATATAATAACCAAGTTTTCAACCAAATGCGCAAAGGGCGTTTTTCTCAATTTTCTATAAAACTAATAAAAATTAACTTTTGTATGTGGCACTTACTCCACCTAAGTCTCACCTAGGTTACAATCAGGGGTGAATATGGCAAATATAACAACATTTGGCACAACATACTACATAACCAAGTTTTAACCAAATGTACATGGGACATTTCCTCAATTTTTTATAAACTATATATATTTCTTTTTTGCATGTGGCAATTTCTCCTAGTGCCGGCTCTAACAATGGGGGATAATGGGTGTGAATTGATCGTTCTGGGATCAAAATCCTATCTCTCAGTGTTATACTCCCTCCGTTTCGAATTACTTGTCGTTCTAGGATCAAAATCCTATCTCTCAGTGTTATACTCCCTCCGCTTCGAATTACTTGTCGTTCTAGGATCAAAATCCTATCTCTCAGTGTTATACTCCCTCCGCTTCGAATTACTTGTCGTTCTAGAGTATAATTTTTGTTTCAAAATAAGTGTCGTTTTCGGTTTTCAATGCAAAATTTATTGACAATATTCTCTATTCAATTTTTTCATTGGTTGAAATCTGGTTATGTGTATTGGTAATAATGTTTTTATTTCGAAAATATATAAAATTAAATGTTTTCTTAATCTATGTGCATAAACCCAGAACGACAAATAATTTGAAACGGAGGAAGTAATAACTAAGAGTTCCAGTTTTTCAATATATACATATTTATATATAAATATTTTTTTAATAAAACCAAAAGTCTCAAAACTATTATATTTTTAATATTATTAGAAATATATAAAATATTACTCACAAAATTTTATAAGGTAAAATTTAGTAAAAAAATTGTAATAATATAATATTTAAGGATCCAGATTTTTGTACGGTAGTCCAAATAATACCCAATAGGTAGCCGGCCTGCTTGCGCCACCTAAGTGTTGCTCCACCTGAGTCTCACCTAAGTATGCCGCTGGTTACAATAGTTTAATACTTGGATTCAATTGACAATCAAAAATGCTGTGATAGTTAGATTCAACTAATAATAACTTTTACTACTTTTTTTTTGGTAAAAAACTTTTACTACTTTTGAACGGTCCATCGAGTAAAAACGAGCCTAGGGATCTCTCACTATCAAGTTTCGTAAGAAAGAAAAATGCATTTGTAAACCAACTATTGCAAAATGTGAACGTCATTGTTAGTTAAACCAGAGAGGTGTTTATCAAGCGAAACCCGCGCTTTTTTAATACGTTTTCCTTAATTACGGTTCGGTCCTCTTTATATTAATTTTCCGGTTCGCTAAACCAAGCGACCAGGTAATGATGGGCCTTAGTACATTGGTTTTCGGCCCAAATGTTTCTTAACCCGATATTGGAATGCAAAATCGGAATCGAGGTAGTCTCCACTGTGACAAAGAAGAGGTTTTAGGGTTCCACAGCTTCTTCCTCGTCTTCTTCTTCTTCACACCCAACGATGAAGCTCGTCAGGTACTTTCTCAATTTCTTTCGTATGGATTCCGTAGTTGTTTATACAATCTATCTACCTCCGGGTACAGATCTCGTTCCCATTCTCCAGTCCCTGAGCTGATCTGTGTTAATTCGTTTTGTTCCGAGTTAGGTTTTTGATGAAGTTGAACAACGAAACTGTATCAATCGAGCTTAAGAACGGCACTGTTGTCCATGGAACCATCACTGGTAATATCTATTTAGCTTTAGATTCATTCGCCAGAAGTTTTGTTAATTGAAGTGATTTGTGTTCAGGTGTTGATGTGAGCATGAACACTCACTTGAAGACGGTTAAGATGACTCTCAAGGGGAAGAACCCTGTGACGATGGACCATCTGAGCTTGAGGGGTAACAACATACGTTACTACATTCTTCCTGATAGCTTGAACCTCGAGACTTTGCTTGTTGAAGACACTCCTCGACTTAAACCCAAGAAGCCTGTTGCTGGTAAAATTAATGATGATTGATTGATTGATTGATCTCTTCGTTTGCTTTTTTATCAACCCATTAAAACTCTTTTCTTTCTTCTTTTTGTAGGGAAGCCTGTTGGAAGAGGTCGTGGACGTGGTGGTCGTGGGCGTGGTGGTGGTGCTGGTCGTGGCAGAGGTCGTTAATTGCAGCAACAAGGGTTAAGGTGAGAGTGAGTGTTGAATTGAATCTGTTAGGAAGAAGAAACCCTTTGGTGTCTGTGTAATGCAACTCTATGGATTAAGCTTTTCATGTTATAAGAGGATGTACAAGTAAAAGCCTTTTCATTCATTTGATAAAAAAAAAAATCTGACTATTAAAATGCGTTTGACATGTTGAAACACTTAGTATAGGGAAAAAAACTGTTATCTCTTCCGTTAGTATTCTCAGAGGATCCTGCAATTGGGTTCGTGGTTGTAGACTGGTTCCCCGATATAGTCTCTAGCATTATACCCGTAGGGATCACATGGGTGGTGATAGGATGATGGCACACCGTATCCGTAAGGCCATGGTTGTGGATGACATGGTTGATGACACGGTGGATGACAATGACATGGCTCTTGTTTTTCCTCCGGCTTTTTCTCTTCGGGTTTTTTCTCCTCTGGCTTTGCCTCTTCTGGTTTCTTCTCATCGGGTTTCTTCTCTTCGGGTTTCTGGTCATCTGGCTTCTTGTCTTCAGCGGGCTTGGGTGGTTCGACTTTGTTTACACTTACAAGCTCCGCAGGGGCTACCTTCCTCCTCAGTGTGTTGGTTAGACCGATCATATCGACTTCAAAACCGGTCACCTCAATCTGGTTCCTGTGATCTCCCTTTATTTCCACAGCCGACACACCTATAAAACCATTACATTAACTCTTTAGATTCAACAAGAATTACAATAATCGAAATCTCTCTATGGTTTTTGCAACGTTGTTACCTTTAAACTGAACGGCGGTTTTCATTGCTTTTGCTCGGGTTTTGTCATCAGTCATAGTAACTCTTATCAAGATCTTTTGCTGCACACAATTATAGAAAACCTCTTAACATCACAAGAGAACACTCTTTCAAACATACACAGAGAGTATCCAAGACATTACATACACAGAGAGTATCCAAGACATTACTTGTTATGAGTATACATATACATACCTTCATGTTCTTGTTATCTTCTTCACGACCGGTATGGATGATTAGAGATGATCTGCTCGAGAACTCGCTTTGAATGTTTGATGGGTTATTGTTTTGGCTCGGAGATTTGTGGGTCTTCTTTAGATCACAAGTTTGAGGAAATATAAATAAAGGAATGAGTTTATATTTTTATTAGTCCCATGAGTCATTGTCACGTACCAACGGAATCGTATAGTTTGAATTTCGTATGCATATCATTCTTTACGTGTTTTCTTGATTCTTAGTTGCCGATCGGTGCACGCTTATTGTCAACTCTTAAAATTTTTAAAGACCACAACCTATGGTTGTTTGATTTGGTCAAGAATTAGATTAAATAATGATACAAAGTAATATTTGTTTAACATACCGTTGTCTAATAGATTATGTATATAGGACACGAGAATTAGTCAATATATGAATAATGAGGATTAATAAGTAAGTTTATTGAATTGATAATCTAGCTGTGATGTAACAACTATGGAACCATGGTGTCCAAGTCTTCCATGTCTTGGTCTCCTCCAGACTACATGTTTCCCTCTATCTTCCAACTAATCTGTCATCCATTTTGTATTAAATCAAATACTATATTTTTGACTTGACATGTGAATGCTCATAGTCATGTTCGTTTTCCTAGTCTTAATGAAGCAATTAGGTTTTAACTTATGCTATAATTAGAATTTTCAACTTCTTGACTTTTGGGAATTGTCACAAATGAGTGTATAATCATATTCAACATTTAATCATAACAATTTAACATTTAATCTTCTTAACCAAATAGAATGTATAATCATATTAAACACATCATATCTCTTTGGAGGATCATTTACCAATATATGCCTCTGCACTTGCTTCACTCCCTCGTATAGTTTCTTGTACCGATCCTCCGGTATATCCATCAGTATCCTTTTCAGTTCCGGTATTTCCTTAACCGATACCGAAACCGAAAACTTCTCCCAGTTCAAGACATCACTAAACGGTAAAACATAATTCTCCGAGATAAGAACCGGTACACATCCGCTGTATATCGCCTCCGGTACTCTCGGGCTAGCCACCTCGTGACCGCTCGGGCAAATACAGAACCGGCTTTTCCTCATCATCTCTCTGTAATCTAATTCACCCGGCAGATCCTCGTAAACCAGAATGTCTCTGTCTTTTTCTTTCCAGTGGTTTAGAAGAACCGGACGAATTTTTCCATGTGATTGTCCAGCGAAGAAAGCCAGTGTTGTACGAGAGATTGGGTCTAAACCGCCGGTTAAGTTGTTGATTTCTCCGGTTTGTAAATTGATTTCTGGAAATGGAGCGTCTTTCTCCGGATTGAAATATTCTGATATATTAGCGTTACATAATACTCTTATGGAATTGAAAAATAGCTTCTTTACGTACCATGTTGCCCTATGTCCCTGTAACAATGTAATCAAAAAAAGTTTTTAAATGCATTAGAAAAATTAATGAATGTGAGCTACTACACTAAGGCACGACCTTGATTGTGACTAAAACATTCATAACCAGACACTAACAAACCAAACAAGAACAACGTACCCAGTCATGGCAAGACAACATGAAGTGATCAAAACCATCGCTTGTGTTCCAATACGGATATTTATTGGAAATAATCTGAACATAGTCGACAATGACACGTTCCAAGACAGCCTTGTCTCGAACAACTGGGTCGAAGAGGTGGTGAAGAATCATGACAACACTAAAAGGTAAGAAGTAGACATGAGCCTTGTCGGGATCTCGGGTTCGATACTTAAGGACATCGTTTTCCATAAAGTTTAGGAACAATCCTTCCATGGAGTATATGTCTTTACAAAGACCGTAGTGAAAAATTGGTGGATCTCCTTCTTCATAAACGTATATCTTAAACATCTTCTCCATGAGAAGATAGCTTCTGCCACAAGGAAAGATGTCAATATAAGGTAAGTTATGCGACTAAATAATAAACGCATTAGTATAAAATTTTACCGATGAAATGCATAAGGGTTCTTGTATATGTCGCCATGAGGAACATAGTCTTCATCTCCTAGAGGAGAAGATGTTGTAGAATTAGGGTTCAGTTGAGCTTCTCTGATCAACGCCCTCGCGGTTGCTAATTCCGATTCTACTTTCAAGTCTCTTTTCCATGATAAAGAACCTGGATTTGATCCGTTCATCTTCCTTTTTTCCTTCAATATACAAAGGCAAAACATAATTAGTTATTTTCAGTATATGCTACTCACATTAGACACTGATTATTTATTTGCATGTGCATGCATCTACTTTAACGAGTGTGTTTTTGGTAAATGAAGTTACAGCATTTGGTACTTCAAACATAAAATGGTTAGTTAGACACGAGTCAAAATGAGGATTGCATCTGAAATCGAGGCTATAAACATTTTATGGTTAGTCTTGATAAAAAGAAACTTCGACAACTCTACACGAATTATAGTTCTATAAAATTTTGGATCCAAAGCTAATGTTTCCATTTGCTTTTATATTTAATTATATGATGTAATAGTTTTCCATATACACAACAATATGTTAGAATTACAGGCAACATCTCCTTGTGTATAGAGACATAACACAAACAATTAAACTAAAGTTTTAAACATTCATCACAATCTAAATGTGGATGAAAGGGAATAAATATGGACATATATACCGTGATGAAGGCGGAGGAGAAAGAAGAGGTCCATAGTGAAGAAGATGATGTTGAGAAATAAAGATGATGAGATGTGTTTGGATCCTTTGCAATGAAAATTGCAAAGACAACAGCGAAAGTGGCAAATGCCAAGAGAAAGGCGTTCAAGTATTTTGGAAGGTAATCTCTCATCCCTAACTTTTCTATTTCTTATTCCAATTATTATGCTTTGTGTTGGTGTATTTGCGAGTGAGAGAGTGAAAGATGATGCTGAAACTTAGGAGATCTCGATCGAGTGAGCCAAATAAAGAGAGTCATTTGTACACCACATAACACATAATTGCTTCACATTATCGATTTACGAATAATTAACAAGATGTCAAGTACATACTCCTTGTTTTTTGGTCTACCACATAAATTACTTCTCACTTTCTTTTCTTCTTTTTATCAGTCTCTTTTTCTCCCGATTAATTTGGTTCAAATTCGTTTTTAATATTTTGGATTATAGGATTTGTTTTTTTTTAATGGAGTCAATACAATTTATTTATATAATAATATTAAATAATTTATCTTAGAAAATGTAGATTTACACCTTTTTATTTATTTTCTCCTAAGGAAAACTAAAACTTCAATTAAGGTTATCATTGCTATAAATCCACAGTATTATGGGCCGCTAGATTATAGTCAATCCGGTCCATTAACGTAATAAGAAACACCTCACGATAATATCATCACTGTCAACTCCATATATTCGATTTGCCAAGACCTGAACTATGTCTCTTTATTGTAACTCTTTGTTGAGACTCTTTTGCTCGGATGAATGAAAATCCATGTCACTATGCTTTCCTCTTAGGATTTTTGTATGAGAACCAATTTCATTTCCTTTTTTTTGCGGTTCTTTTCCACCAAATCTTGAAACCTCAAACATTTGAAAGAGATTTTTGGGATTCTGGTATAAAAGGTTAGGTTAGGTCAACTCATGGGATGATCTCCTTCTGTCAGAGCACCTCTAAGAGCACCCCCAGCGGTTAAATGAGATTTTCACAGGTTTTAAATTGAGATTTTAATGTTATTTATTAATTTGATTAATTTTTATTTTAGTAACAGAAATTGAGCCATTTAAGAAATGACAGTTGTCTACAGAGTATATTGAGGGTGTATAAAAGTGTGTTTAATTAGAACCGATCCGAATGTCTCTCTCCTATTTTGTAATTTTTTATTTTGTTCTATTGCTCAGATATTTGTGTATATCTCTGTGTTGCGTTGGAGTGTCCTAACCATGGTTCGTTGAAGAATATCTGAGAAAAAAATAATTAAGGAAAAAAATGTGAACGGTTGAGAATCGGTCCTTTATCTAGAGTTTTAAGTATTGGTCCTCTAATTCAAGTGACAAATGTTTTATTTCTAGTGGTTTATATATTTTTTAACACAATAAATTTTAATGACATAACTAAAAAGTATTAAAATACTATTATTATATTAGTTAGAACCCCTTTTGTGCATCTTCCCCCGTTTGCTATTACACCGCTAAGGAGGTCCTCCTGGGAGTGGGAAATTTAATATTATTGATGGTGTTTAAGTTGTGATTGGTGGGAGAGGCATAAAATAAAGAAATAACAAAAAAAAAGGTCGGTGTGAAGTTCATAGAAAGGCACTATGAATAACTAATAAGATAATTAATGTTATCTTTAGGAAAATAAGTGAAGTGTTGTCATCAGCTGCCTCTAATATAAGCCGGTGGTTTTATATTCGAGAGATAAGAATACGATGTTTTTTGTACGAGAATTCGGATTGTCCGAGAATCCTATCTAACTAACATTTCAGCATCATATTCAACTTGTTATTTTTGCCCAATCTCTGAGTGCGTCTTATCTTTTACCCTTTTCTCTCCTTTTTTGCTTCCATTATCGTCGATTTGTATTTTCAAGTTGTATTAATATATATACAGTTAAGGTTCATGCTTAGTAAAACACTAACTGTAAAGCTTAACCAAGTTTTCCTCAGCTTTATTTCTTATAATGCCTTGCCAAGCAAAAATGAATAGAATAACCGGTGAATAGAATAAAGAAGAAAAGGACAAAAGAGATCGATCTATCATCATCATTGCAGAGGCGAATATTTGTTACAATGGTGAATAAAATCTACTATTTATATTAAAATATTGTGCACAGTCACATGACAATAATATATATATAGATATGGTCTCATCGTTACACATACGTATCTAATTGGGCAGATATCTGTTAGTTTTCCGCCCTTTCTTTCCCGTCAAAAAATATCTTTCGTTTTTTTCCATCTAACCAAAAGATATTTTATACTACTACGCCGACCGAAAAAGATATTTTAGTTTTTGTAAGATATTTTAGTTTTTGTAAGGTCAAAGCAAAGGAGAGAGATTTATCATTCATTATTGTGACTTTTCTGCGCAAAAAGGCAAAAACAATAGTACTACTACTAGTAGTATATCTGAAAACTGAGAGAAGCATTCTGATTCGTCCAAAAGCGTCGAAAAAGCGAACGCTTTGAGAATCAATTATGGTACAGAGGAGCCACTTGGTGAATTCCAAAGTCGCGAGTGCATTGTCTTCAGTACGCTCACAGTCTTATGACAGAACATAATCACCTTTTTCTTTACTATTATCCGTTCCTTTAATAATATCTGTCTGGACCATAAAGAGTTTCTTGCTTTCACTATAAATACAACAGGGACCCACCATACCTTACACAAAACTTTTTTGCACTTTTCAAAATAAATAAATGAAATATTAATTAAAAAAAGATTAGGCATTTTTGATTATGTCACAAGCAAGCAGCCTACATGTCCCTTTGCAGACACACCCACCCATTCTCTATCCATTAAATTTCTTTCTCTGCGTTTTCTTCTTTTGTTTCCAGAGAGAGAGAAGTAGAAGAAAGTTGTGGAACAATCGGCTCCGTGTTCTAAGGATCTGTGTGTGTTTGTCTCTAAATTCTATTGGTTCACCTTGAGAAGATAGTTCAGAAGATCTTTTTATAAACTGTGAGTTGTTTTCCTCTTCTCTCTGTCTTTTTAATTCTCTGAATTAAAGATCCTTCTTCTTTTTAGTGAAGGGTCTTCTCTATGAAGGGTTGGATCTTCCATCTTTTCGTGTTTTATTTTGATTATTGAGTTGTTTGGATGAGGATGATTATGATAATTGTGACCACTATATAAAAATTTCTTGAAGAATTATTGAATTTTAAACTATAAGTCAAACACAAGAACTGTAGATTTACTGATCTGGGGTTTGAAGCTTAAGTTGATGTTATTTTTATTTGATCTTTGATTATTTTCCTTTGTCGGTTTTAATATCTGACTTGTGTACTGATTTGTTATAGTAAATCTCATTAAATAGGTTTCTTTCCGTTTTTATGCTTCTACTTTTGTTATGAAGTTTGCACCTGTTTATAGAAATCACAACCTGTATTCAAAATTGTTTTAATATATTTGACTTTTTTTATACAGCAGAAATTGGATTTGGTCAGAGTGAGTGAAAGAAGATGGGCTACATGTGTGACTTTTGTGGTGAACAAAGATCAATGGTGTACTGTCGATCCGATGCAGCGTGTCTCTGCCTCTCATGTGACCGGAGTATTCATTCAGCTAATGCATTGTCCAAGCGACATTCTAGGACTCTTGTCTGCGAGAGATGCAATGCACAGCCTGCTACAGTTAGGTGTGTTGAAGAAAGGGTTTCACTCTGTCAGAACTGTGACTGGTCAGGCCACAACAACAACAACAATTCTTCTTCTTCAAATCATCACAAGAGACAAACCATAAGTTGCTATTCTGGTTGCCCTTCAAGCTCGGAGCTCGCTTCTATCTGGTCTTTTTGCTCGGACTTAGCTGGACAATCTGGTTGTGAACAAGAAATGGGTATGATGAATATAGACGATGATGCTCAGACCAACCAAAACTGCAACGAGGATAAGAAAGATGTCATCGTTGGCTCCTCTTCAAGGCTTGATACAGCACATGCAAACTCATCATTCGCTAAGGTAATATTCCCTCCGTTTCAGATTAAATATCATTCAAATTAAATATAGTTGTAGAATAAAAGTTCGTTAGAAAATAAATATAGTTTTATCAGTTCAATCAGTTTTTTTTTTTCCATTAATTTTTCTTTTTCTCTAATAAAATCAAGAGAAGCAATAAATGTTCATTTAGATAGTCAAATAAGAACAAATTGAATATATATATAACTATTTTTTCAATTTGTATGGAAAACCTAAAACAACATCTAATTTGAAACAAAATGAGTATTGGTTTCATCGAATTGTTAATTTACTTGTGTTGCATCCATGGTTTTATCATCTTGTTACTAAATCCGAAAGTTCTTGTGTGTTTATGGTTTGAAGGATGTTGGAGTGTGTGAAGATGACTTTTATGATAACTTGGGTATGGATGAAGTTGACTTGGCACTTGAGAACTATGAAGAGCTCTTTGGTACAGCCTTTAACACCTCAGGACAGCTCTTTGGACAATGTGGAATCGATAGTCTTTTCCAGAAGCATCATCAAGCAGCTCCTGAGGTATCCTTTTTCATTTTCCTTTTTATAAAAATGAATACATCTTTGTGTGATTCTAATGATGATTTTGTTTTAATCTTGATCCAGGGAGGGAACTCAGTGCAGCCAGCTGAGAGCAATGATTCGTTCATGAGTTCTAAAACAGAACCAATAATTTGCTACACATCGAAGCCAGCACATTCGAACATATCTTTCTCTGGAGTCACTGGAGATTATAGTGCTGGAGATTTTCAAGAATGTGGTGCATCAACTTCCATGCAGCTCTTGGGGGATCCACCATGGTATCCTCAGGCATCATCACATGATAATAATGCTTGCTCACATTCGGTGACTCGTAATAACGCGGTTATGCGTTACAAGGAAAAGAAAAAGGCTCGCAAGTAAGTGCCCCACATACTCTCCCTTGCAAAATCCAATACATGCATCACTAAACGAGACACTGTTGATTACAGGTTTGATAAGACAGTGAGGTATGCTTCTCGGAAAGCAAGAGCTGATGTGAGACGGCGTGTAAAGGGGAGATTTATCAAAGCTGGTGAAGCTTATGACTATGACCCACTCACTCCAACCAGAAGCTATTGAGTGGAGAGAGTTTCTCTATGAAAATCGAACAAGAAAGGTTTCTGACTTATGGAGAGAGTTCTCAAGTCAGACACTTGCAAACTGTGGAAACAAGACTACTACTCTCTGGTTTGAGAAGACGCTAAACTGATGATTCGTTGTAAGCAATCATTCTTCGGTTTTTTGGCCTCAGAAGCTTCAATCTTTTTCAGAGGAATCATTCTCTGCTGCTTCAGGCGTTACACGGATCCACGAGTTTTGTTCTTGGCAGGGAGATTTAGGGTAATTTATTAAACAATATGATTGTATATGCCTTTATTTTCCATATGTATGTATGCTCAATAAGTGCCTTTCTGTTTTGCACTCTGCCTTGTAAATTAAAGACAGTATCCAGAATCTTTTAGACAGTTATTGACAGGTTTGCCTGAGATCTCCTCTTGTGCTGTAACTGACTGGTTCGGGCTTAACATGTGATTTTGGCTACTTCAAGAAGTTTGCTTAGCGTCTAACATACTTTGTTAGAGCTTTGATTTCAAGTAACGAAAAGGCAAAACAGTATTAGCTTTCAATATCACTTTTGCATATCAATTTTCAAGACTACTATTACATCACAAGTTCTTACCATGAATGTATAGCCAATACATTTTTAAAAAGTTTTCTTATATTTTTCAAATATAAAGAAAAACTTCAGGGAATAAGAACGGATCAAATTGAGCCGCGATCAAGAAAGTTGGTCCAAATATGATTTTGCTGGCACAGATTTGAAAACATTGACCAAAAGGCCAAGAAAAGAACAAAGAGTCTTCAGATACAGACTCAGGCAGCAAAGTTCTTTGGCTTTTGGAACAGAAACTTATAAAGAGATCTAAAAACGAACTCTTCTCAAAACTAGGAATGTAAAAATTCTGCTAAAACCATAAGAAACAAAAAGAGATATAGAAACACCAAAAAAACACTTGATTCATTAAAAAATAATACCTCCCCCCTATCCTTTTTATGATCATCCTCTGTCAATCCCTTCATGCTTCAAAGCTTTCATCTCTTCGGTAATTTGTTAAATGGCACACACACAAACACACGCAAGTCAACGAAACCTGCACCATATCTTCCTGATTTCCTTTGGAGATTATCTTCTTTTACTTTTCTTTTGTACTTCTCCTGTTTCAGTAATTACTTGGCCAATTCATCTGTGTCTGCTGAGGCTGTTGGAAAACGTTAGGACCAGGTGCAACCATTTCAGATCCACCAACACCACCTTGAGACTGTTGTAAGAGCGGATGATGAACTCCTCCTGCTGTCACTGCTTGTCCCGGATGATACATCCCCGGGAATGTGACGTGACCAGCTTGTGCAGGAGCGTAAGTCACGTGTTGCCCGTGGTGCTGTAAACCGTAGAAAGAGCTTGGCACATCTCGTCCTGGTCCAGCAATCCATACAGGCAATGCTTCACTCTGCAATGCCCAAAGTTAATAACTCATTACGAAAGGGAAACTTTGAGAACCGGATTGTGTTTAAAGGGGTAAAGGGAATACATTACCTGTTGCCCTGTTGTGTTGTAACCGTTGTTTTCCTTCAACTGCAAAGAGTTGAGATCCTCATTGGAATTTGAATTCCCAGCTGAAGCAGCAGAGGTGGGATTATACCCTGCTGGGAAGGAACCATATGATGGTCCGTAACCACCAGGCATACCAACATGAGCCAAGTTTCCCGTGTTAGTCCCGGGCTTGTAATGAGGAAGCGTGTATTTGTTTCCTGTTGCAGCTCCCGGGGGTGGTGGAGTATGATATACACCGCTTGCCTGAGGTTGCTGAGCAAATGCACCGTTGCTTAAGAACGGGTGCATTGTCGGGAGAGGTGGATAGAACGGGGAGAAGTAGTGTCCATATGGCATGTAGTTTGGTGGATAATGCGACATATGTAATCCCGGGGGACGGAAAACAGGAACAGGCTGCTGCGTGACGGGTAAAGAGCTCTGCATCAGCCCAGCAGCCTGAGTTGCCAGTGGAGTTGGACTAGCTGTCGACAGCACTAAGTTGTTCCCACCCTGCAAATAAACAAGTTTAAGCATTTCAGACACGGAAAACTGATATTATATGTTTGTAACAGCTATATCCTTGATCTTGCAAACGTCTCATATTGCATACAAGTGAGCGGTACATCAAATTTTTACTACTAATGCTACTATTGATGGAAGATCTAATGCCATGACGAACGAAAAAAAAAACTCGGAGCAACATTTAAGCCAGAATAACAAGGCGTGGAATGGATTATATAATAAACAACTAGCCCCAAAAATTTCCCTAACCTCTTGCATGGTTTGTGATGAATGCGGAGGCAATGCTGTAACATTCCCATTGAATTTGGACGCAGCAAAGGGAGAAACACGGCCATCACTGTCAGGGCCTGAGCGGTAGAATTGAGCATAGTAACTCGCTGTATCAAATGGCTGCTGGACCTACAACAACAAAAGTAAAGGTCATTTAAAATGAGATATAAAAGCTCATAACCATATGGGTATAGGGCGATCAAGTATATGGTAGCTTGAAAGATATCAAATTTGAAGGCATACCACAAAATTGGGAACACGAAGGGCATCACGTGCTTGAGGGTCGGCATTCTCAAATTGTGGAAGCTGGCTCCCAGGAGCTGGAGGAACAAGCCCGGTAATATTACTTGGAACGTGGTCAAAAGAGTTTTGATTGCTTTCGGACTCCAACACATTCTCTTGCTTGGAGACATCATACTCTGGAGCTGCATCTGTTGCGGTAATACCTTCACCAGCCATATCATTCGTAACTTGTGAAGGCGACTCTGAGTAAACGTTATTGTCCTCATCCTTTTCAGTCGAATTGACAGTTGGGTGACTGATTGCATCAAAAAGAGAGAGAAAAAACATTTTAGGTACTGGTCGTATGCTGTATACAGTCATAGGTCAAGACACCAAAGTAGAAATTTAATACCTTCAAATGATTAAAAACTGGTTTCTGTTTCAAACTTAAGAGCTAAAAGCAGGACAGAGAGTTGATTCTAAGAACAAAACCAAATTAGCCTAGCCACTGACACTATTAGATCAACTAGCAGCCTACAGCATGTAAAATATATATATGTGCTTTGTGACACCTAGAATCTAAAGTAGTACTCCATAGTTCTTTGAAAGTTTAGACTATGCTACTAAGCACAACTAGCGAACTACACTAGGAAATTAGTTTTACCTATTTCACTCAATAATCCATTGTTAACAACTCTTTCCAACTCAGCAGCGATAATAATAATTGACAAAGTAGAGAAAGTAGATACCTAAATTCCTCCTCTTCCAAACTTTCTTCAACTTCCGGTGAATTCTGAGAGAGAGGTACAGATCTTTTTTCAGTCTCTGGAAAAGCTACAGTGCTTGATGTTATAGAAAAGCCAGCATCAAAGCTTCCGAAGCTAAACTTGGTTCGTTCAGCCTCTGGAACAAGGATATGGTTTGGAATAATAACATGCTGACGTTGGATCTGCAAGTCTTCAAGCTGCCTCTGCAATCTAGATGTACCTTCTGCAGAAGGGACAACATCTTCAACAGATTTTTCTTCGCTGGCATCAGTAGGAACTGCAAGAGTTTCAGTTGTAGCTGATGCAACAGAACCCTGAGTAGTGTTATGGTTCACTGGCTTCGGTTTCCATTCCTTACCTAGAAACAAGCATCCATGATGATGTCATAAGATTGCCAAAGCAAATTAAAAACAAAATACGAAGAACTATAGACAAAAAAAGTGTCTCACTTAAAGTAACGTCCAATTTTCTTATTTACATGCAGATTTTTATCACCTGGAGTATATTTTAATTGTTTCATATTCACAGATAGGCATAGCAGAAATAAATGAATCATAGTTACCTCTTTGAGGGCCAACAGTCTGATGCGACCGATTACTGTAGTTAGAAGAAGGCCGGCTACCCGTGCTGTTGCTATGAGATGAAGCAGGCCTCGGAACATAAGCGTCATTCACGGCAGTTTTCACAACCCCACGAACTCTGTTATGGAATTTGCCTTCTCCAATGTGTTGTTCATGCGCTGTTTGCTCGCCCACAGATTTGGGTTTTGAAGAAGTGAATCGAACCTCAGAGGAGGATGGACGAGGGAGTGGCAAAGAACCAGCCGACTTCTGCTCAGTATGCACATCATTAACGCCCAATGCTACACGATTCTTGCTTGATTCAGCATCAACGCTGTTTGAGGTGACTGAAGGCCCAGTAGCTTTGCCTTGGCCTGAACGAGCTGGTCGGTTGGAAGGGTGATGAACATCAGAGCTTCCTGATGTCAAACTAACAGAACTTTTATCCATCACAGCTGAATGGCTGTCAACAGTTGAAAAAAAGACAACAAAGATCATGAGAATCAAGAAAAATGATACATAACAGAGGGATTTGTAACTATTGGATGACAATCACCTTGACACTGCATTGTCTTTAGATTTTGTTTCTTGGGAAGTTGAAGCTGATGGATGGGTGACCTGCTTAGGACCATTTTCTTTTCTGAAAGAATTCTTTGTACCAGCACCATCTGATTAGAAGTAAACATTCACAGCAGAAACTTTATCAACGACTGAAATTTTCAGAAAGCAACAGAGTTATGGACATCCACTAGGGAAGTTTCTATAGCATATACTTTCGCTAGGCACACTAAATCCCCGTCATAAACAGGTGTGGTATGTCCTCAGAGGAAACTCAGGCAAGAATCAATTTTAAGTAAATATAACAAACAAGATTGTGACCGCAAGTAACCACACCTTAGAGAGAAAACTAATGCCGTATATTAAGAAATGCAAACAACGCAAATACTGAGAGTTCGTATGACTGGTGTTTACCATGTGATGAATGACGAGAAGAGAAATTCATCCGACCACCCCTGCCACCACCACGGCCTGAGCCACCAGATCTCCATTGTGGTTCGACAGAATCCTTGTTGCTAAGGTTCTGCTGCATTTAATACCATCATCAATCACCATGTCAGCATAATGCTGTTTAGTGCACTTTAGACGCACTTTACACATAAACAAATGAACTAAGACCAAAAGAACTGCAAAAACCACATACCTCTTTACTCTTATCACGCTTTTTCTTAACCTCAATGAATGGATCTGTAGAGTCACGAACAATTTCCAAATTAGTTGAGAGCATATACTATAATATAACCAATCCCAGAGACCGTCCAAACTACATGATATTCATACACAAGCATTGACTAAATGAACCATCCTAAAATCCCAATGCAATACTACCAGATCTGCCTTGACAACCAAAGCTAAACAGGATAAACATAACCAGAGTTCATTCAACTGATAGATCAATTAAAGAGGGCATAACAAGCCCAGGATACATGAATTTCTAAGCAATAGATTCATCTAAAAAGCACCAGTCTTAGTCTAACCAAAAGTAGTCCCCCTAGAAAAACCACTTAGAAGCTAAGTAACCTTTATCTCACACACACACACTACCACTAGTAGATATAAATTTATTCTCACGCATATTCTAAATCAAATCCTAAAATTTTGTAGGAAAACGGTTATAAGAAAAAATCACATAGACAACTAGATAAAACTTTTATTACCGAACATAAGAACAGAAGCTAAAACCTAAGTTATGACAAAACAAAAACAAAAAACAAAAACCCCCAAATCGAAACCTAAAATTACATCGCGGATCCGTTAATCGAACACGCGAATAGAAAGGATTAAAGATCATATATATATATACCCTGAAGAAGCAGGCGTTGAGCGGTCTCGTCAGGATCCATATTGCATTCAAGGAGCATTGCGTGAATCTCCTCCTCGCCGTAGTTCCCAGCAGTGATCTCCTTGATGTTCTGAATCGTCTTCCGAGTCTTCGCCGGAATCGAAACCCTAGCACCACCACCACCACCGCCGACCATCCTCGAAATCGTCTTTACTGTTTTCTGTTTACAACGCGAATCGCGAATCTGGGGACCAGACCAAAGAGGTCTTGGTGCCTTGTACGAATACAAAATGGAAGAATCAGCAGAGGAGAAGGATTGGGATTTGAAAACTACTTCGAGGAAGAAGAAGAGAAGGGGGGCGAGAAAGGGGAATGAGCAGCAATATACGCAAGTGTGTGATTTTTAGAAGCGTAGGGCTCTCTCTGTCTCTCTCTCTTATATTATTATGTTTTGGCTTAATCCTTTTCCTTCTGCTCACTTTTAAATTTTTTTAATTATTGAAATTCATGAATCTTTAATCTTTGATGATGATTTTTTTTTTTAATGATGGCGTTAAGTTTTTTAAGCGGTTCAAAAATATGATGGGAGGCTAAAAGTCATGATAAAGTAATAATTTAACAATAATTTTGACTATTGTCTTTTGTGTTTTAAATAGTTTATACTTTTTACACATTAAAATAAAAAAATTATTTATAACTATATAAAATTTTTTCTTTATTAGAATTTTGCTTGAGCATAAAAATAATTACAATGCTAAGTAACCTAAAAATTATATTATTTTGCTAAAATTTAAACGGCAATTTAATATTTTAAATAATATAAATTAGATTTTTTCATCTTACGTGTTATCACTTATCAGTACTTTTAAAGTTTAGTACTTGTTATAAATCTTCATTTTATCATTTTGGTAAAATATGATATCGAAAAAAGTCAATGTTTACTGCTAGTTGTGTAAAATAAAAACAAAAAAAAAACAAATTTGTTTTTATTATTAAATTTTAATCTATGTATGTTGCTAAAGAGAAAACTGCAAGAGAAAATGGGGATATTCCCTCTAATATTGTTTTAATTACACTTTCTATTAAAGTTGATAAACAATTGTATTATATATAGTTATTCAAAAACAGAAACTATATTTTTCACAGCAAAATATTCAATGAATATTCACACAAAAAAATATCTAGAAGCCAAAGCAAAATTGCAAGTTTGGTTTTCCTCTAATAAAAAGAAATAAAAAAAAACTTTTGCTGCACGTTGCATACATCTACAGTCAGTTTACTTGTCCCCTAAGAGTCTTCGCGATCCAAACCCAAACCCAAACCAAAACCAGAACAAACCGAACCAAACCGTTCTCCGCAATCTTACCGCTAAGAAAGTGTGCAGAGCCACTCGTCTTCTCCTCTTCTCACTTCCTCAGCTCTCTCTCCTCCCCTCTCCAATGGCGAAAGCTTCCAGCTTTCTTCAGTCAACACTCCTCCCATCTTCCTCCCCACTCCACAACCTCCGTACCCAATCTCCAACCCTCTCTTTCCCACCGTTTCCGGCGTCCCGAAACCGTCCGGTAATCATCCACTGCTCTGTTTCCGCCGGCGAGACAACCACGAAACGATCCGTGGAGGACGCTCCCGACATATCGTGGGGATGCGAGATAGACTCCGTCGAGAACGCCACGTCTCTCCAGAGATGGCTCTCGGACTCAGGCCTCCCGCCTCAGAAGATGGCTATTGATAAAGTCGACATCGGAGAGAGAGGACTCGTGGCGTCTCAGAACCTCAGGAAGGGAGAGAAGCTTCTCTTCGTTCCTCCTTCTCTCGTCATCAGTGCTGATTCCGTAAGTTTCAAACTTTTTTATCTAAACTTGCAATAAAGTCGTGACCTTTATTAGATTCCTTTAAATTAGGTGTGGACCAATGGTGAGGCTGGTGAAGTGATGAAACGTTATGATGTACCCGATTGGCCTTTGCTGGCTACTTATCTTATAAGTGAAGCGAGTCTTCAGAAGGATTCGAGATGGTTTAACTATATCTCTGCTCTTCCGAGACAGCCTTACTCGCTTTTATACTGGTAACTTTGTTTTCCTTTTCCTGTTGCTGAAACTTGAAGTTGATGGCATTAGTCTCAGTGTTTTTGTACTGTTTTTCAGGACTCGGACAGAACTTGATATGTACTTGGAAGCTTCACAGATTCGAGAACGGGCAATCGAAAGAATCACCAATGTTGTTGGAACGTGAGATATTGTACTCTCTTTCTTTCTTTCTTTCTTTCTCTCAACTGCTAGAGATGTGTAGAACTTTGCCTTCTTAAGTCTTGGACTCTTTGTTTAGCTCCAGTCTCTCTGCTTTACTTGATGCACTCTCTGGCACTTGTTGTTAGTGTGTGGGTGGGGATAGGGGACTGATTGTTGTGTCCTGCATTAGACAGAGGCTCATGTCTTTCTTTTTTTTTTCATTTTCATTTCTCCAGTTATGAAGATTTAAGAAGCAGGATATTTTCCAAACACCCTAATCTTTTCCCTAAAGAGGTAAACTGCTAATGCCTTTTTTGCTACAGTTGACTTAGAGACAGAAGTATACAGCTTGCTATTTTCTACTCATAGGCCTGTTGACTTTATCAAATAATGAGAGAAGAAACACTTGTGAGATCTAAGTAAATCTTCATGATTAGACTTGTTGTTTGTTTTTGTGGAGGTGTTATTATAAACTTTCAATGTGCACTTCTGTATTTGCAAGTGGTATTGGCTCTGTTCTATTATCTGCTTGCGTATCTTGAAATTTGTTGTCAGGATGTGTATAAGCTTGCTATTCATTGGTTGCAGGTTTTCAATGATGAGACATTTAAGTGGTCTTTCGGGATCCTATTCTCACGGTTGGTAAGCACCACTTCGTCAGAAGCAACCATTTGCTGCTCATTTTGATTCAGTGTCAATAGACTTAAACTTCTCTAATACAGGTACGGTTGCCATCTATGGATGGAAGATTTGCCTTAGTTCCATGGGCAGACATGCTTAATCATAACTGTGAGGTACTTCTTCTTATCTCTATAACCAATTAGCTCTTATATGTTCTCTTCATCAGAAAGAATGGTTTAAGTTATTATGGTAGTAAAAATTTCAAATTATGCGTGGACAGGTTGAGACGTACCTGGATTATGATAAGTCTTCAAAAGGAGTTGTCTTTACAGCAGATCGACCATATCAACCAGGTGAGCAGGTAAATAAGACCTATAGATTCATTCTCCACAAAAATATGAACACCAAGAACTAGCACTTCTGTACCACATTCAACTAAACTTGAGCATTGAAGTTAAGTGGAATTAGAGTTGTCTAAAGTCTCTAATATGTTTCAACACATGACCTTTGTGCAGGTTTTCATATCGTATGGGAATAAATCTAACGGAGAGCTGTTGTTATCCTATGGGTTTGTTCCCAGAGAAGGAACCAATCCTAGTGACTCAGTAGAGCTGGCTCTGTCACTCAGGAAAAATGACAAGTGTTACAAGGAAAAGCTGGATGCTTTAAAGAAACACGGACTATCCACGTAAATCAAAATTCTTCCACCATCCATGTTTTTCCCTTTCAAGCTTATGTAGATTTCTCTTGATCAACTGTTCACTGGCAGGCCTCAATGCTTCCCGGTAAGGATCACAGGTTGGCCATTGGAGCTGATGGCATATGCTTACCTAGTTGTGAGCCCTCCAGATATGATTAACAGCTTTGAAGAGGTTTGGCTGCTCCATCCATCATAACTCTTTATAAGAGAGACTCCATCTCCTTCCTAAATATATATACTTTACAGATGGCTAAAGCGGCTTCGAATAAGTCATCAACTAATAAGGATCTAAAATATCCGGAAATCGAGGAAGAAGCATTGCAGTTCATACTGGATTCATGTGAGACAAGCATATCAAAGTACAGCAGATTTTTAAAGGTAAGAAACTAACCAAAACAGCTCAGCTCTTGTTCTGCATCTACTAATGGTTCGTTTTGTTGATTATCTAAATTGTAGGAAAGTGGATCAATGGATTTGGACATAACATCTCCAAAACAATTGAACAGAAAAGCGTTTCTGAAACAGTTAGCTGTAGACTTGTCCACCAGCGAGCGTAGGATACTGTACCGTGCTCAATACGTAAGGAATCACTTTCTAGCCAATACAGTATTTAGTATAAAATTATGTGGATTCACCCATGATATCTTGGAAACTCTGTTTTTTTTTTTTTGTATGGGTTCAGATTCTGAGGAGGAGACTAAGAGATATAAGAAGCGGTGAGCTGAAGGCTCTACGGCTTTTTAGTGGAATTAGAAACTTCTTCAAGCAGTGAGTTGTTGTTGAATGAGGAAACAGCTTTCAGATCCATTAAAGTTAGGCTGCTGCATTGTGCTTGAAAATGTAAATTTTTCCTGCAAAAAAAAAGGATGTGGTGTTGATCTGAGCATCATACAAAAATGTCTTTGGTATGTAATGTTGTTGTACAATCTCTCTCTGTCGATGTTTACACTTTTTTTTCTTTGTCCATAGAATACATAAATATCATCGAGGTTGATGTAAACGTTTTGATATTTTTATCCCAAAGAATCGTATCGATCTATGGAGTTAAATATGGTGATGTGGCAATATACCAATGGTTTTAAAAGTATCTTACAACCAATTACACCACGCCACGTAAGCGTGCTGACCAAATAACCAAAGCGACGTCGTTTATAGTTGATGAATCCTGTCGGGTCTCAGTCAAAAACAGGCTACACATCGTGTCCGATTCTGAAAGAACTCTCTCTCTTTCTTCTTCTCCGATCTATCTATATATCACTCTTCATTGTTTTTTTTTTCTGTCCTCTCAATTCTCTGATTTGGAAGGTAAATCTCTTTTTCTCTCACTATTTGAATTGAAATCAATCACCTCGTAATAACCGAAATTGAATCAAAGATTCTTCAAAGCAATTGAATTACGTTTTTAATTGAAATTATTCAATATTTATCTGTAGCAGATGAGCATGAAGGCTACGATCTTAATCTTAGGGCTCGTATGGAGCTTCCAGGCAGCGTTAGGGATTAGATTCGTGATAGACAGAGAAGAATGTTTCTCCCACAAGGCTGAATACGAAGGAGATACTCTTCATGTCTCTTTCGTCGTCATCAAGTCTGATTCTCAATGGCATTTTAACGAGGATGGTGTAGATCTTGTGGTATGCCTTTAATCCTTTTAACTCTAATTCATCGGTAGACATTGCTTTGAATCTCCATTGTTGAATTTGTATGTTGTTGGTAGTCAGTCATAGATAATCTCTAGAATGTATTGAGATATGGAAAATGGTTTCTCCTTAGAGTTGTATCTTGTGTCGTTAGAGTTTATTTGGTTGTTTTTATGCTTACTTTTGTGTAACCAATAGTGATGATTACACAATGTAACCTAGTGTGACATATCCTTCAAGTCCCTTGTGTTCTGTTGAGTCTTCTTGAGTGAGATAACTATGGTTGGTGATTTTTTTTGTTTGTAACAGATACATGGGCCAACAGGGGAACAAATTCATGACTTCAGGGAGCAGATTAGTGCCAAGCACGACTTTGTTGTCCAAAAGAAAGGAGTTTACCGTTTCTGTTTCACCAACAAGTCTCCTTATCACGAAACCATTGACTTCGATGTACAGCTTGGCCACTTTGCCTACTACGATCAGCACGCAAAGGACGGTGAGGTTTTATCTTGTGTTTGGTTTTTGTACCGGTTGATTGAGTTGATGATGGTTCTTTTTTTTGTGTGTGCAGAGCATTTCACTCCCTTGATGGAGCAAATATCAAAGCTAGAGGAGGCTCTTTACAACATTCAGTTTGAACAGCATTGGTTAGAGGCTCAGACCGATCGTCAAGCCATTGGTAACATTCTTTCTAGAAGACCCACTTAGTTGATTTTTTGAGATTTTTAATATGGTTTTTTATCTTGTTTGTTGGCAGTGAATGAGAACATGAGCAAGAGAGCAGTACACAAAGCTTTGTTCGAGTCGTTGGCATTGATCGGGGCAAGTGTCCTCCAAGTTTATCTTCTGCGTCGCTTGTTTGAACGCAAACTCGGCATGTCTCGTGTCTAAAGAACTATTGGGTTTATTATTTAAGGCTTTTGTTTTTACCCGATAAGTACTTATTTTGCCTCAGTAAGTTAAAATGTACCACAGAATTTTTTTTACTTTTGATTACTTTTACAGACAACCGTAGTTCATCGGAGGTTTGTGTTTTCTCATGTTCAAGAAATTATCCACTCGTGGCGATATATTTTTTTTTTTAACTTTACTAGCATAAAAAGCTTTTGGACAAGCTAGTGAAGCATTTGTATTCTTGATGAAGGAACATTTGGTTAAGACCATCATCATTCAAACTAATGTTTCAATTTCTAAATCATCCGAGTTTGATTACGTGATCGTTAAGCATAAACCTTTTTTCATGTCGAACTCTACTCACGTTACTTCCTTTTTGGTAACTAAGTGTGGTTTGGTTTTCTTGCTGAATCAATGTATATGATTACTTGAGCTTTAAGCTCAAGACTCTGGTGATGAGACTGTGCTATATATAACAGCTATCTGAAATATCATCAAAACAACAATAAATAAGGCATCAATATTCTGTGTATAACAACTGGATTGCATCTTTAAAAAAAAAATCTTCAAAACAAACAAATGACAATTTCTAGCACACATAACTTGTGTGGTCAACAAACATAGTTCATGTACTTTTTAGAGAACTCAGGCTTGTAAGACTTGATAGCAACTCAACAATCAAAAAATACATGTGTACATCGATCAAAATGTCTTTAATCAGTTTGATGAGATCACACCATTAATGGAAGCTCTGAGATTCAATTTACTACCTCTCTCTCTCTATCTCTCATCAGTCAGGATAGTAGCTGGCTGGAATTTTACTCTTGTTTTATCCAATAAGATGTTTAAAAATAAAATATTAATACTACTAACTCTTGGACCGTGATACGTTTTAGCCTCTCTCGTCTCTTCATATTCTCTTTCTCTCCATAATTTCCTTTAATTGTTTTAAACAAAAGTAATTAAACCCTAAGATACACCACTAGTTCCCCTGTTCTGATTGCTCTCAATTTTGGAAACTTTCTTCATAAAGCAGAGTCGCATCACGGTATGTATGTATGATTCAACGTTTAAATGTTATCCTTCTTTTTTCTCACTTGACAATGTTTGATCTTTCTAGGGTTGTTTTCTTCTCTGATCTACATTGCTAAACGCAGATTCAGCTATGGATAATGATGGTGTATGCAAAAGGTTTATACTGGTTGATGATGAGTACAAGTTCTTCTTTGATCATCATCTTAGTGGTGGTGACAACAACAGTTTTCTCCCTCCCTTTGATGACGACAATGGAGAGTCTGTAACTCGTAATCTTAGTCTCGATTTTTCTAGTGGTGATTCAAACAGATCAAAGCTTGGTGGTGGTGGTACTGAGAAGAAACCAATCAACAGCAGAGTTTCTCAGAAGAGAAAGAGGAAAGAAATTGGGTCTGAAGCTGAGGTTTCGAGAGCTAGAACCCGAGAAAGCATTCAACGTGACAATCGAGCTGCTGAACGAAGAAAGAGGAAGATGGCTGAGTTGGAGTCTGCAAGGGTTTCAAGGAACCAAGAAACCATCCAACGAGACAACAAAGGTAAGAAAGTGTCAGAGTCAACAAAGGTTAACACTTTAAAGGATGTTCCGTTGGTTAGAGCTCAAGAAACCATCCAACGAGACAACAAAGCTAGGAAAGTGTCAGAGTCAACAAAGGTTGACACTTTAAAGGATGTTCCCTTGGCTAGAGCCATCCAACGAGACAACAAAGGTAGGAAAGTGCCAGATTCAACAAAGGTTAACACTTTAAAGGATGCTCCGTTGGTTAGAGCACAAGAAACCATCCAACGAGACAACAAAGCTAAGAAGATGTCAGAGTCAAAGGTTAACACTTTACGTGAGGTTCCCTTGTTTAGGACCAAAGAAGCCATTCGAAGAGACAACAGGATTACTGAACGAAGAAAGAAGAAGATTGATGAAACCAAAGCAGCAGGGACGACTTCAAGGGTTGTTCATGTGGAGAGAGTAAACAGAGCTGTAGATAAGACTCCAAGGTTTGTTCCAGTGACACAAAGTAACAAAGGAGTTTCTGTAGGTAACAGGAAGAAGAGTGTAGTGGATAAAGACTACATGAGCTACCTCACATGGCTTGTAGACTCTCTTAAAGATTCCACAACTGTGCCTGGTCCAACTCCTCCAACTCAAAACCAATCCACAATGCCCCCTGAAAAGGATACTGAGTCTTGTTCTGATGATGATGATGATGATATGATTATGGTCAGTGATTCTCCCTTCTCAGGTGGAGATAGTACTACACCTTTTGTGGTTTCCAGGAGCAAGACAGTGATTGATCTCGAGAAAGATAGTACAGAGGACGAGAGTATCAGCTCTGTGTTTACAAAAGAGCTAATGGATGAGCTGGAGAAACCATACGATGAAGGAGAGCTGTTGAGGCTCTCCGGTGATGTATCAGTGAAAAAACAAGTGAGCAGATGCAGAGAACTGAGAAAGGGAAGAGTAAGCAATTACGAGACTCATGAACTGGGACATTCCTATCTTGAGAAAGTGTCTGATTTCGATAGAGAGTACAGACGTGTGGATGGTGATGATGAGGCGAGACTGAAGCTGCTGCGTGGTTTTTTCTTTTACTTGAAGAATGTTACACGTGCTGGTTCTTTCAAGCCTTGGTTGCCAGAGAACCAGAAGAAGCTGTAGGGGGCTAAGAAAGCAATGCTTGCAACCATAAGGAAGGGTAGTAAATCTTTTGGGTTAAATAAGTACGTTGATGTAGTGTTGAATCAGTGTATTGTCTTGTTTCTTTTGTTGTTGTTGTTGGATGACAATCTGATTCAAAGTAGTTTCTTGTCTCCTAAGAAACTGATGGAGTGTATGAGACTGCAGCTTAATTGAGTTTAAAAGGCATTAGATTTAGGAAGACAAGATTATTGTTATGCTGTCTAAACTAACAAAGCACACAGCTTCAATCTCTCACATAATATGATAATGATGATATTAACAAATGAAGAAAGAAAATGACGAAATTACCCTTAGTAACTTTGTTGAAACAGGGAAAGAACGCAAAATGACGAAATTACCCTTGATAAAAGTCAACAATAACGTTCACGCCATCTTTAAACCCTACCGGTAAGTTGTCTCTGCTTCTTTTAACCCTAAACCAATCCAAAACTTGCCGCTACGGTCGCCGGGGAACTTCAGAGTGCTGTCTTCTATCGAATTCGCAAGGAAGGTAAAAAGATTTGTGGGTTACATTCTTTTTTTTTTATTGTTCTGTATAAAGATAAGTACTTTATTCATAAACAGAGCTGTGTTGTGTTGTGTCTGTGTGTAGTAATGGTGGGTGTTTCGTTTGGGGAGCAAAACTTCATCAAAGGTGGGATTGCTCAGGATCTTCGAACTGATGGTCGGAAAAGATTGACTTACCGTCATGTCTATGTCGAAACCGGAGTTATTCCGCAGGTAATGTAATCTCCGAGAACTGATGGTTATGTTTCAACAGATTGACTTACTCTCTTTGCTGTTTTGTTTGGCTCTAAGGCTAATGGTTCAGCGAGAGTTAGGATAGGTGGAACTGATGTGATTGCAAGTGTAAAGGTACTTCCTTTATTATTCTTATCAACACTGTCATTGTTGACTGAGAAGTGCTACTGTTTTACTGTAATATGTTAAACACAGTGAAAGATGTTGTGTAATTGCAGGCTGAGATTGGGAGGCCAAGTTATCTTCAGCCTGATAAAGGAAAGGTTGCTGTTTTCATTGATTGCAGTCCAACAGCAGAACCTACCTTCGGGGTGAGCTCCTATATGGTTTTGGCTCTTGTGTTCTCTAGTTCATGTGGTCTATATTCATCACTTTGCCTTCAAAGTATGAAGCTTTTGTGGGGTCTTAAGTCTCTAAGACGGCTAATAATTTGTAAATTGCTGTTACTCAGGGGAGAGGTGGTGAGGAGTTGTCTTCTGAGCTTGCTTTGGCTCTTCAGATATGTCTTCTTGGTGGCAAAAGTGGAGCAGGTTTGCAATCATGTTCTTTCTAACCTGCATATTGTTTATGCTTTCAGCTTGTAATGTTCATAGCAATTTTTGGTTTGCAGGGGCTGGTATAAATTTATCTTCGCTTTTGATCAAAGAAGGAAGAGTCTGCTGGGACCTTTACATTGATGGCCTTGTCATTAGCTCCGATGGGAATCTATTGGATGCACTGGGTGCTGCCATCAAGGTAAAGAGAAAAGGGTCTTTCGTTCAGTCTATTTGTCTTTCAGTTGGTTTTGTAGTTTTTAAGATATGTTGCAAATTGGTAGTTTAGTACACTTGTTGACTAATGCTTCCCCTGCAGGCTGCTTTAACCAACACAGCTATACCAAAAGTCCAAGTTTCAGCTGAAGTGGCGGATGATGAGCAACCAGAGATTGACATCAGCGAAGAAGAGTATCAACAGTTTGATACCTCCAGTGTCCCAGTCATAGTCACGTTAACTAAAGTAAGCATTAGCCTGAATCACCTTACATTTTCTTAGGTAAAGTTTACTTAACATCCATATAAATGCTTTTGCCTTTGGTTTTATCAGGTGGGGAATCATTACATAGTTGATGCAACAGCGGAAGAGGAGTCTCAGATGAGCTCAGCTGTGTCTATATCAGTGAACCGGGCGGGCCATATCTGCGGGTTAACCAAAAGAGGCGGGTCTGGTTTAGACCCGAGCGTCATCCTTGACATGATCTCTGTGGCTAAGCATGTTTCAGAGACTCTGATGAGCAATCTTGATTCTAAGATTTCAGCTGCAGAGGCCTGCGAAGACGACGAGTCTTGACTTTACAATGTTTCAGGGAATCAAAAGGATCAAGATATGTTTGCAACGATCAAATGTTTGAATCAATCCTATGTGTATCTAAGTTAACGTCTGCAAACTCCAAAGGAATCTCAAAAAAAAAGAGAACTATGTGCCTTTGAAGTCAGAACAGTTTAGCTAATCAAAACAATCCTCCATGCGTTCTTGTTTTTTTTTTTGAACACCCCGTGCGTTCTAATTTTCCATGCTTTGTGTTAAAGACTGTTTGTTTTGCTAACACTAAGTTTGTCTATAAAGGTAAAAGGGAAGTTGCTTGTTAATGAGGCTATGTGTTTACTTACCTCTTTTGACTCCATTGTTTATGGATCTTTGTTTAAAGTGAGAAAAAAAAAACAGAACAAGTTACATGAGAGTATTGTGATATTTTGGGAGAATAGATTGAGAATTGAGATGAGGTCAGCAAGAGAGTTATGGACTTGGAAAGAAGAGAAGATTTGTGGTTCATGATTAAACCCCAAAGGTCAAATTAAATGTATAGTATGACCAATGATATGATCACGTGTATCTTCAGCTTCGAGTTTGGTAATGACTTTGAAAACATTCATCTGTTTTCTCCCAAATCCTCCAGTTTACTTGCATTTTTTTTTCCCTCATAGCTCGGCTTAATTTTAATTAATTAGCATTGTTATAAGCTGAATATTTCTTTTCCAAAGAGTACTAATTAAATTTATTCGAAAAAGCTTATGAATTTTATAATTTTCCGTTTCTTTAATGTTCCATACAGAGGAAAAGAGTGGAACCTTTTTATATCTGAGAGGGCAAACCAGATACAGTGTCACTTGCCACTTTGTCATTTGCTAATAATTAGCACGTTAACTACATGACAAATTGTGATTTTTTTAATCAAATTGTATTGTCTTGTAATTACGAGTTTCATCGTATTAAAACTCAAATAAAAAGCACAGTTTCACTTATGGTGGTCCCATTTGTCCCCAAGAGCTAATCATCTTCTTTGTCTGTCCCTCTCTCTCTCTCTCTCTCTAGAAACCCTGCAAAGTAGTACGCTGAATCCCGCTCCCGTCTCCGTTTTGTGATCCCAAAGAAGTTCAATTAAAAAGCAAAGCTCAAATTTCGGATCTTTAACAGCTGTCTCCTCGGTAAGCTTTCTTTCTTTCTAATCAGATAAGCGAACTCGTGTTTCCTCTTTCGGATTTGGTGTTTTGCTTTTCGAGCTTTGATAATGATTGTTGATTGGGAGTTTTGTGCAGAGGAGACGAAGACTATGAGCAGCAGAGATCATCATCATCCACCAGAGCCTCTTGATTTCTTCATCTGGACTGTTGAGGTATTTCGATTCAATTCAATTCAATTCAATCATTCCCCTCTTTATGTGTTTCTACTTCGAATTACATCTTCAATCCGAGCATGTTTCTCTTTCGTTAAGACTTGTTGGTGTGTTGCAGAATCTCGTGAAATCATGTTTCTTGATTTTGATCTGTACTATTCAGATAATTTTAACCCTCTTATGACCTCTTACAGGTATGAGCCTAGTTTGCCTTATGGGATTGTTGTTTGTTGGATCCAATGATGGTTCGTGAGAACTAGGACATGTTTGATTGTTATTACATTTTGGTTTTTTTATTGCTCTTTTGGTGCCTCTGGTGGTTTATTGAAAAGATCAAAAAAAATTTTTACCTTGAGGGTGTAACCATTGATTGCAAATTACATCAGGCAAACCTCCAAATTGCTTCGACTAATCGACCAAACTCAAGTGCTCTTTTAGTCCATTGGATATGTCTTTGTTGATGTGGATTTACTCGGATATGGTTTTACCTCAAGGCATCACTGGTGTGTTCAGTGATGTTCACTTGCTGATTTGCTTTTCAATCAAATTAGAAAACTTCTGAAAATGGTGAATGCTAGTTGATGGAAAACGGAAAATAAACCTTTGCTTGATTATAGGAAGATGTTTCTTGCAAAATGGATATAGTTAGTCCACTTATATTGGTTTAGTTCATTCAGAATCTACTTGTGGATGAGGAGATTTTTGTTCTTTTCTGCTTCTGCAGGATGTTGGATCTTGGCTAGAGGAGATAAACCTTGGAAGCTACCGCCTGATTTTCAAAGAAAACGGCGTCAATGGAGAATATCTAGAAAGCATGTCTGTGTTTACAACCGAACAGATCCTTCACTTCATAAGGAGGCATCACATGAAATGGGGAGACTTCATCACCCTCTGCAAAGAACTCCGAAGGATCAAAGGTTCTCTATTATCCATACCTCAGTCTGAAGCTGCTGCAGAAATTTGACTTAACTGTGTTTCTTTGACAGTGGCTTGTTTGAAAGGTGAGCAGAGAGTTCGACGGCCGTGGTGGGCACCGTCTTGTCTCTCGGTAGTCTTTGTTAAGGCGGCTAAGCGAAACCGACAGTCTCGAGTTGTATCTCTAAAGCTTGAATCTTGACATTACACTTTGGCTCTCTTTATGTACCTACTTGTCTCTCTCTCTCTTCTCGTCCTTTGTTTTCCTTTTTTGTTTTGGGTTGAGTTTGTTTGTGAAGATAAAAGCTTTTTTTTTTGTCATCTATTAGATTATTAAGATAAAAGCTATATGCACTATGAAAAAACAAACTGGAGCCAAAATGCTGTTTGGCTTGGTAAAATCTTGCAAGGAGGGAAAAATTTATAGTTTTCTACTTGGGTGTATACAGAGGTTTGCTCTCAGATGTTTAAGCATGTCTTATGCGAATATGTTATGTGACAGATAAATAGTATGACTAACATAACACGATGTAGTAATTTGGTTATACATATATGTCAAAGACCCTTGAAGAGATAAATTAAACTTGTCCAATGGTTTAGGACACGCTAATGAGATTAAATAGGTCCCAAATGTCCCGAGAAATATCATGGAGATGAGACTTGTTTTGGCATGTAGCTCATTTCATGTTTCTTGTTTGGAGATTAGCACTTTTTATGATAATCACATCCTCCATGGTTGATGATGATTCCACTTCTGCTATGTCTGATGATATTGAAGAAAACCATAAAAAAAAAACAACAGGAAGTTTCTTACCTTAGGAAAGAAAAATAAACCAATTGTCAGAGAGTTGCATGTATTGGTTATGGACAACAAAACGACAACGTAGGAGGGACCGGTACTACATCACGACGATGCCCATTTATGACTCCTGACGCGGTGAGGCAATCCCGGTTTAAAATCGGACCGGATTCGATGTCTCAAAAGTCGATTTTAATTATCCCTAAACCGTAACTAAACCATTCATATGGAGAAGCTTCTCCTTTTAGCTCAAAAACCCTACTAAAACCTTCCCCAAATCGTTTCTTCTCTGCTCAGTGCTACCAATATCGAAAGGATCGGATCCTTCCATCGTTTTCAAAAAGCTGCGAACCATGCTCAGACTCTCGAAGCGCTCCGTCTCCACTCTCCTACGCTCCGGCGAGAGAAGCTTCCGCGTCGCCGCCGCCGCCGCCGCAGGGACTTCGATCTCCCGCTCCTCCCCATCAACCACGGTATCAGCCTCCATTTCTTACTGTTTTCTGAATCTGAATTACCCAATTGGCTTTCGTATGATCACAAAATCGGATTACATTGCCAATTTGGCCATTCAATAATCGGATTACTCTTAGTGTCATTACTGATTATTATTTTTTTGGATGTGAAGAGAGGTGACACTGAATCGAGATGGTACTCGTCATTAACCAACGGAAAGTGTAGGAAAAGTGAGTCCTTGGCTCATTTGGATTTGAAAACCAAGTGGTTTACGGGATACCGGTACGAATCCAGTGCTGCAGCATCAGACTCTTCCTCTCAGGCTCCTCCTCCGGCTGAGAAATTTGAATATCAAGCTGAAGTACGTTACTTTTTTTTAGTTGACTTGATGTTTGTGATCGAGTCTGTGTGTTACTCATGTGTGGTCACGATCTTTATTGAGTTGACTTTATGTTTGTGATCATTTCTGTGTTACTCATGTTTGATGCAAATGGCAGGTTAGTCGCCTCATGGACCTCATCGTTAACAGTCTGTACAGTAACAAGGAGGTGTTTCTTCGGGAGCTTATCAGGTTTCCTTTCTCCTCAGTTATTATTTGAGTGTTTTGGTAATTGAGTTCCTTATGTTCGTTTTTAACAGTAAATATCTATTTGTTCTCCAACAGCAATGCTAGTGACGCATTGGATAAGTTGCGTTACTTGAGCGTTACAAACCCTGAGCTTTCGAAGGATGCTGCTGATCTTGATATACGCATCTATGCAGACAAGGAGAATGGAGTAATAACCCTCACGTAAGTCATTATAGTCCTGCTTTGAAAATATAAATTTCGTATAGAGCAATGGTGAGTAGACAATTAAGACGTTGTCTGTTTTCACTTTGCCAGTGATTCAGGTATCGGTATGACGCGACAAGAACTAGTTGACTGCCTTGGTACTATTGCGCAAAGTGGAACTGCCAAGTTCTTGAAAGCTTTAAAGGTCCAACTGGTTTCCCTGTTTCTACTATATCCCAATGTTATCTGTGAATCACGATCAACTAAGCATTTTTGTAATGATTTCAGGATAACAAGGATGCAGGTGGTGACAACAACTTAATTGGTCAATTCGGTGTGGGTTTCTATTCAGCGTTCTTGGTTGCTGATCGGGTAACTTCTTATACTGAGATCTCTGTGTACTCTGATCATTTATATGCTCACCTCTTCACCAACTGAGTAATGTGTCACTTCTCTATATTTTGAAGGTCACTGTGTCGACGAAGAGCCCAAAGTCTGATAAGCAATATATATGGGAAGGAGAAGAAGGCTCAAGCAGTTATACCATTAAGGAAGAGACTGATCCCCAGTTAATCATTCCTAGAGGAACACGTATTACTTTGCATCTTAAGGTTCGTTTCTTTTGCAGCTCAACTGAAATATTTGTTTTGTCATAAAAACCCTACATCCTAAACTCTTTCGTTGTTTTCTTGTGGTGCCTAATGTAGCCGGATGACAAAGGATTTGCTGATCCAGAGCGTGTTCAGAAGCTCGTCAAAAACTATTCTCAGTTTGTTTCTTTCCCTATATACACGTGGCAGGAAAAGGGATACACAAAAGAGGTATGATCAACGTGATGGCATATATCAAAACTTAAATATCGCATAAATGGCCAAGTTGCTTAGCCTACAAGGGGAAAGTGTGCAGAAGACAACTAAGATTCTTATCTTATTGGCTGGATTTGTATGTGTGGTTCTCTCTTATACAGGTTGAAGTTGAAGATGATCCAGCCGAGTCAAAAAAAGATGACCAGGATGATCAAACTGAGGTATCCTTGCTTCTCTTTGACTCATCTTAGAATTTTCATGATCAGCATCAGATAAATACTCTGATCAGAACCAGAGAGTAGCTAGATGTGCAAGGATAGTTGGCTAGGAGTTCATGTTCTTTTCACTTATAACAGAGAAAGAAGAAGACCAAGAAGGTCGTTGAGAGATACTGGGACTGGGAGCTGACTAATGAGACACAGCCCATTTGGGTAAGGACCGCTCGATGCATCTTATGGGTACTCAGAAGCAAAAATATGGAATCATTTATTTCTGTTAATTGCAGCTCCGAAATTCCAAGGAGGTGACTACAGAGGAGTACAATGAGTTTTACAGAAAAACTTTCAACGAGTATTTGGATCCATTGGCATCATCCCACTTCACAACAGAGGTAAACGTCTGTTGAAATAGTACATCTCCATTAAACAACCGAAACAGATTAAGCCTTGTATCTGTTGAAAATGGTGACACCACGTTGATACACTATCGGTAGATTGTTCTTAAATTCTCTTACTGATAATGCCCTAATTGTAGGGTGAGGTCGAGTTCAGGTCTATCCTTTACGTGCCACCTGTCTCACCAATGGGGAAGGATGACGTGGTTAATCAAAAGACAAAGAACATAAGGCTCTATGTCAAGCGAGTATTCATTTCAGATGATTTTGATGGGGAGTTGGTGAGAATGATGTCACTTGGTGTGGTCTATCAAGAAACCTGTATTTCTATTTTGTACTGATATCCAATTGTGTGGCGCTTTGTTAACAGTTTCCTCGGTACTTGAGCTTCATTAAGGGTGTTGTAGACTCACACGATCTTCCACTTAATGTTTCCCGTGAAATTCTTCAAGAAAGTCGCATTGTAAGTGATGATATCTATTTTATGCAAATCCTTCAAGATATATGTTCTGTTTATCGTTAAGCTTACGTTTTTGTATTGCGTCTCAAAGGTGCGGATCATGAAGAAACGTCTTGTGAAGAAAGCTTTTGATATGATTTTAGGGATTTCCTTAAGTGAAAATAGAGAAGTATGTGTCATAACATTTATCTCTTTCTTTTGTTACTAATCAGTGCTATGTTCTGACGAGTGATACACTGTTTACTTGCACAGGACTATGAAAAGTTTTGGGATAATTTCGGCAAACATCTAAAACTGGGATGTATTGAGGACCGTGAGAACCACAAGCGTATAGCTCCGTTGCTTCGATTCTTCTCCTCCCAGAGTGAGAATGACATGATCAGTTTGGATGAATACGTCGAGAATATGAAAGCTGAACAAAAAGCTATATATTACATTGCTTCCGACAGCATCACAAGTGCTAAGAATGCACCTTTCCTCGAGAAGCTTCTGGAGAAGGAGCTTGAGGTAACAACACTTCTTACCTCTTATTCCTATTGATTCAGAGATGAATAGGTGATTGATATTCTGTGTTGTGTGATTATAGGTGCTATATCTGGTAGAACCCATTGATGAAGTTGCCATACAGAGCTTAAAATCTTACAAGGATAAGGACTTTATCGACATCAGCAAGGAAGACTTAGACCTAGGCAAGTGCTGGATGCAATTTCCTTGATTTAAGATGTTCCGTAATCCCATTTAATAGCACAAATAACACTTTCTGCTTGTGATCTTGTATTGGCAGGTGACAAGAATGAGGAGAAAGAGGCAGCTGCCAAAAAGGAGTTTGGGCAGACATGTGATTGGATAAAGAAACGATTGGGCGATAAGGTTGCCAGTGTTCAAATTTCGAGCCGTCTTAGTTCATCCCCCTGTGTTCTTGTATCTGGTAAATTTGGTTGGTCAGCCAATATGGAGAGGTAAGATCTAACAATGTTTTACTAAATGAGAACTTGGGTTGTGCATTATTCATGATGAACAAACAGAGAATATGTTATCTGGGCAGGCTAATGAAGGCACAATCAGCTGGTGACACAACGAGCCTCGAGTTCATGAAAGGGAGAAGAGTGTTTGAGATCAATCCTGACCACTCGATTATCAAGAACATAAATGTAAAGTCACCAATCATCATCATCTGGTCTACTTGGCTATCAGGATAAATCTAAGAGCCGCTTTCAATATTGACCTAGTTTTCTTTATTTTGTTTCCACAGGCTGCTTACAAGAGTAACCCAAATGATGAAGATGCGATGAAAGCCATTGATCTTATGTATGATGCTGCACTAGTGTCTAGCGGGTTCACGGTAAGCCTCTTACGTGCAGTCTATATAAACACGTTCTCAGTTTCTCTTTCTTTAAAATGAGATGTGAGAAGGTTGACAAACCCTTAATTGTTGTTTGTACAGCCCGAGAATCCAGCAGAGCTCGGTGGAAAGATATATGAGATGATGGACACTGCTCTTTCCGGGAAATGGTCAAACCCTGAGGCCCAGCCGCAGCAGCATATGACACAAACTCACAATGCAGAGCTGTTAGAAGCTGAAGTGGTTGAACCAGTTGAAGTGGATGGGAAGAAATGAACAGAGGCCTAGTAATACTCCATGTCCTGCTACGTTCCCCAAGTTATATCATATTCTTCTTTTATTAGTAGCACTTAAGCAGCAACATAAGTAGAACTCAAGAACTCTGAATCTAGCAACAATGAGAAACGAACCAATAATATTCTCTAGCTATGTTTAACTGATTGAGAACGTTGAGCTTGTTTGCTTTAAATCGGTTGGATGTAATAAGATTCGAGAGGTTGAATCAAATTTTGGGGTCTTATTGAACAATACTAAAACTATCTGGGACTCCCGGTGATTTTAAATAAAGTACAGGGGCGTCATTTGCGTATGAAATGGATTGGTTTGAGACGGGGGCCCGACGTAAGCGTTGGGAAGATACATTCCGCTCAAAAGTCAACACAAATCACCGGCTGGTCAGGTTACCGTTATTTATTACAAACTGGCAGCTGTACGTCTTTCTTTATTTTTAATAAGAAAACAAAAAAGATAAGAAGTTTCCATTTTTTTTAATCCTTAAGCTTTCCCTTTGGTCTTTCTCACACCATTGTTCTTCGTCGTCCTCTGCGACTCGTAACGCTCCCCAGTCATCTCTCCGGTGAGTCCTTTTAGTCCTTTTTCCGGAAGAGAAAGTTGATAACTTTCTGGATCGTGGTTTTGATGGTTTGATTCAGTTTATGTCTGTTGTATCTTTTTTCCAAAAAGATTCGTCTTTGACTTTTCTAGCGTTCATTCCACGTCGCAGACAGATTCTATAAACTTTAATTCTAGCACTCTGTGTTCGTGTTTTTTTAGCTTCCACTAGCGATTGATCTCAGCTCAATTGAACAAGAAGATATAGTTTTTCGTCTGTCGGTGGATGAAAGACTCGATTTTTATAAGCTCAAAACGTGCTTCTTACAGATGTTATGTTCACTTCAGTTAGATTGTGTCTGTGAAAGGTTTCTCCTTTGGTTTTTAACTTAAATGTAAATTTCCTATTCTTTGCAGGATTTTAAATTGATGGGAACATCATCAGGATCCAACCTTCCACACCAAATGCTACCACCACGCCAACAGCTTCAAACCGTTCTCTCCCTCGCATCATCAGAGCCACCCCACTTGTCACGTTCCAGCTCCGGCATCGTCCGTGAATCACCAGCCGAGAGCGCCAGCTCTCAAGAGACCTGGCCGACCTCAAAGTCCATCATGCCAAAGAAGACAGAGAGCAGCGGGAAGTCAGGTCCTGACTCTCATCACGACAAGGTGTCGCTACGGGAGATAGCCAGAGAGAGAGTGGAGGTAGTCTCCGAGAGGATGCTGCGGTTGCCAGAAGGGTATCTCGAGGAGTTAAAGAACGGTCTCAAAGCTATCCTCGATGGGAACGGCTCTCAGCTCGTTGAAGAGTTTATGTCACTGCAGAAGTTTGTTCAGACGCGTGGGGATCTGACTTCGAAGACGCTCGTGAGGGCTCACAGAGTGCAGCTCGAGATCCTCGTGGTTATAAAGACGGGGATACAAGCGTTCTTGCACCCGAACATCAACCTCTCTCAGACCAATCTCATCGAGATCTTCTTGTACAAGAGATGCAGAAACTTAGGTTGCCAGAACGAGCTTCCTGCCGACGACTGTCCCTGCGAGATGTGTGCCACTAGGAAAGGCTTCTGCAACCTCTGCATGTGTGTGATCTGCAGCAAGTTCGACTTTGCTGTCAACACGTGCCGCTGGATCGGCTGCGACGTGTGTTCTCACTGGACGCATACGGACTGTGCGATTAGAGATGGAGAGATCTCGATGGGAGTTTCGGCTAAGAGTGTGTCTGGGATGGGAGAGATGCTGTTCAAGTGTCGAGCTTGCAACCATACTTCTGAGCTGCTCGGTTGGGTTAAAGATGTGTTTCACCACTGTGTGCCGAACTGGGACAGGGAGGCTTTGATGAAGGAGCTTGATTTCGTGCGTAGGATATTCCGTGGGAGTGAAGATACAAGAGGCAGGAAACTGTTCTGGAAGTGTGAGGAGATTATTGATAAGATTAAAGGTGGTTTGGCTGAAGCAACAGCTGCCAAATTGATTCTCATGTTCTTCCAAGGTAAGCATATAATTACATAAAGAGGGTTTTTGTTTTGTTTTGTTGTAAGTTGTAACCATGTTTTTTGTGTGTGAAGAAATTGAATTGGACTCTCCAAAGAGCCTTGAGAACGGAGAAGGTGGAGGAATGATAGCACCTCAAGACGCATGCAACCGCATCGCCGAAGTTGTGAAGGAGACACTGAGGAAAATGGAGATAGTGAGCGAGGAGAAGACGAGGATGTACAAGAAAGCGAGGATGGGGCTAGAGGAATGCGAGAGAGAGATGGAGGAGAAAGCTAAAGAAGTAGCGGAGCTGAAGATGGAGAGGCAGAAGAAGAAGCAACAGATAGAGGAAGTGGAGAGGATCGTGAGGCTGAAACAAGCAGAGGCAGAGATGTTTCAGTTGAAAGCCAACGAGGCGAAAATGGAAGCAGAGAGGTTGGAGAGGATTGTTAAAGCCAAAAAGGAGAAGACAGAAGAGGAGTATGCGAGTAACTACCTGAAACAGAGGCTGAGCGAGGCGGAGGCAGAGAAAGAGTATCTGTTTCAGAAGCTGAAAGAGCAAGAAAGTGGTGGAAATGGTGGTGGTGGTGGTGAGGCGTCACAGTCAGTGATGTACTCAAAGATCAGAGAGATGCTGAGTGGATACAATGCACCGTCACCAAGAGTTGATCCAAGATCAAACCAGCGAAGCCATTTCGGATCCAATCCTTGAAAATGTTCGTATTCATGTTCCAGCTTCGAATCAATTACTGTTGGATTTGCGTGTTAACTGTGAAGTCTTTGTAGTCGTTGTATTGCATTAGTGTTTAATACCTGGTAACTTTTGTTGACTACTTATTCCCTCTTCTTAAATATCTTCTAAAAACTTTTAACCATATTAAAAAAAATGGTCTACATTTAAAGCTTCAACTAATAAATTATTTTGCTTAACTTCAACTTGTAGACTAGGGAAGAGAGCTAAAAGTAATAACCCAAGAAAATAAAATATATGAAGTTTATTAAATATATAAATTAAAATGTAAAAATGCTACTTTGGTTGTTAGAGATTTTACACGAAATTATTGATAAAACCGATGTTTGCAATAGTTTTTTGACAAATCTTATCGGAAAAATAGTTTCATCAAGGTTTAATTGGCCGATTAGACAAACTACTTAGATACCGCTTAAGCTGATTTTTAAAAACATTGCTGATAATTAAAGGTTAGTATTTAACCATATGATAAGCTTCAGCATATTCTCTTATTCAACAAAGCAGTTGCAACACACATAAAACGTGTACAGTTCCACAAACTTGAACAAAAGCAAGAGGAAACTTCTTAACTTCAAAATGAGTAGGACGACACAATGACACCATACATAGAAGCATTGAATTTTAGAGCAGACGCCAAATCCTTTTAATTCCCTCAAGCTTCTCTCAAACTCTCTATTTTTCTGAAAACACAAGTTGACCAAAAAAAAGTGAACTATATTAGCAATGGTCACATTAGCGTGTCACTCAAGTGCGCTTTTAAATATATATTTTTTTACCTCCTCCAACTCTTTTCCAAGTTTGCCTGCGGGATGTTGTACTGTAATAGCAGCTTCATAACAACAAGAATAACAGGTACTTCATTTTGTTCAAAAGCTTCTGAATTTATCTTTCTTCTCGTTTGGCAGATGACAAGAGAAAATTCATCTTTTTCTGATTATGGCTGACATTTTGTAGGTTTGAAAAAGAGATCATCCTCATATATTCGGCTACTTTAGAGAAGCTTCCAAATAAAATTTCATTTGCTAAGGTGGGTTTTTTTTTCTTTCTGTACTGTCTTTAGCAACTAGTTCGTTTTTTGTACATGAGAAAGATATATCATTCACCTCAATCATGAATGACGTTCACTCCTCACTTTTACCCTTCCTACGTCATGTTACTATGACACATAAACATAGATTATATAAAATATAAAATATTAATATTCCATAAAAATGCAGAAGTCATCAATTCTAACTATGCTTACCTTAAGGCTTGGCAGACTGGGGCGCGTTGGGTATTGGTTTAATGATTTGGTTGTTTGTTGCGAAGGAGTAGAAAATATCTGTGTAAACGCTTTTGTTATTTGGTTATTGAGTTTGTGTATCTCTTTTAACTCTTTCTAGAATTCTCTTCAAATTCTCTCTAGAATTTTTAAATTTTATACTACTATCTCTTAATATTTTATATTTGTTTGGTCTTTTACCGTTTCTGATGAGTATCAATGGAGAGAGTTTAGGTTCCAGTTTGAAGAAGAGGTGAAAAGATGTTGTTTGTGGGTTTCACTAACCATACCAGTTTGTATGTTTAGGCTTTGCTTTTGTAAAACAATACAATGTGAAAAAAACAATACAATGTGTAATGCTTATGGATCTCAAAGACATACGACAAAAAAAAAGAAATTTACTTTTTTTCTTTAGAGTTATCATGAAAATATAAACTAAAATTAATTTCACCAATCATAAAAAACTGTAAAATACTATATTCAAAAGTAAACATAGAAATACATCAAAATCCTTCTAAAACACCATGTATTATGGTGTAGTTATATGCATTTGGCACTAAAGAATTCAAGGAGGTGTTATTTGTTTATATATTTTGATTGTTTTAGAAATCTATCTAGTATGAAAATCCATGTAAAATATACCGATTTTCAAATTCTTTCGGATTAATATTTACAAATCAGGAGGTTTTTCTTCGGATTTGAATTGTATTTTTAACAAAAAAACCCATACAAATTCATTCAAATCCATAATGAAATCAAATCAATTAGTAAATCACATGACTGAATAACACTTGATTTGAATTAGCATTTGTAAATAATTAAACCTAACACTAGATTTAATTTGGATTTTTAAATCAATTAAAATACACCAACCAGTAACACTCTCCCACCTAATGCAATAAGATCCTAACAGGTTGTAAAAATTATTGTTCTTACTTACGGGGTTAGAAGTTGACAAAATTGGAATATATGGGGCAACCGTGTAAATATTATGCAAGCTAAAACGCGTAAAAAAGAAAAAGATAAGGACTCTTCTAGGCCGACGCATTCATCTGCAATCATAGACAGAAACAACAAACCCTTATAGCGTTCAATTTCACCGGATCCGAAGTATAACGCTTGTTTCCGATTCCGAGATGTTTCTATCGCCTGGCCACTCTCCACGTCATCTATCTTCTCCATCACCGTCTTCTCACTCCGACGATGGTCTCCGATCGACGCCCTCCTCGGAGATCGCACCACGGAATCCTAGAAAGCGGATGAGAGTCCTCGACGAGGACGCTTACGTGGAAGCGATCGAGAAGATCATCGAGCGCGATTACTTTCCGGATATAACGAAGCTCAAAGACCGTCTCGATTGGATCCAGGCGGTTAAAACCCGTGACCCGGTTCAGATTCGAGACGCTCAGTTAAAGATCATCGAGAGGCGTGGGAGAAAGAAAGCTAATCATCGTCACGGTGGGGAGACAGAGGGTAAGACTCAGACTCCTGGATCTACTTTCTTGAGAAATTTCACTCCCTTAGATGAGTTTGATGGTAAGACCCCTAGAACTCCTAGAGAAGTTGAAGTAGTTGCTGAGCTTGATGGAGATGGAGATGTAGATGTTAACATGTCCTTAGATGAGTTCTTTAGGAGGTACACTAGTGAGGATAACGAAAGCTTCTCCAAGATTCTTGAGAAGGTTAATAAGAGGAAGAAAGAGAAGTATAGTTATCTCCAGGAGAACAGTAATAATAATCTGATTGAGGATGTGAAGAGAGATAGGATCACTGACGGTTACGGTACGTCTTACCAACCACCGAGTACTTTAGAAGGATGGAAATACACAGCGAAGAATCTTCTCATGTACCATCCAGCGGATCGCGGCGAGGCGGCGTTAACGGAAGAGGAGAGGGCTGTGAGGTTAGCTGGACTGACGAAAGAGATAGCTAAAGGGAACACTCGTTTTCAGGGGAAGAGTATGGATACGAGGCCGAGAGAGGATGGTTCAGTTGAGATTCTCTACACTCCCATCGCGGGTTCTTCACCTATGCAGGTTAGGGATAGAGACAAGTCCAAGAGGTATGATCTTGATGATCTGAGGAAAACTCCGAATAATCCTTTCTACGTGGAGTCGGATAAGAGGGCGGATAACGGGTATAGTTTTGTGAAAACGCCGTCTCCTGCACCTGGTCTCGATGAGTCGCCGTTTATAACGTGGGGTGAGATCGAAGGGACGCCGATGAGGTTAGATCCCGAGGATACGCCTATCGATATTGGCGGTAGTGCTGATGGACCGCACTATAATATTCCGTCTGCGCCTGCGAGAGATGTGACGGCGCATTCTTTGTCGAGGGATGCGTCGAGGAAGCTGAGGGAGAGGTCGAACAGTATGTTTAAGAAGCCTCCTTTGCCGTCTCCTCATAATCGGAGTGGGAGTGCGAGTCCGAATGTTAGGACGCTTTCGCCGGCTGCTCAGAAGTTTTTCAGACGGGCGATAGGGAAATCGTCTTCTACCGTTGATGAGAGCCTTCGTGCGAGTTATCGTGGAGCGAGTCCTGGTGGTGTGACTCCTAAGAGTGTGAGAAGTGCGTCTAGGTTCGGGAAAGATAGGCTCACCTCGGGTTCAAGGTCGCCTTGATTGTGCGAATGTTATGATGTTGAATACTTATGGTGCTCATAGAGGCAATAAAGGTACTTCTTCTTGTACTACATAAGCTACTTGTGTGCCAAGTTCAGTTGACTCTTTTCACATGGAATACTCTCTCTCGTCTCATTTGTAATTTTAATTTCCACAGCTTCTCTCATTTTATGCTCCCTGGCTGTTATCGTTTACTGCACTTCAATACTACAACATCATCACAATATGCTCATGTTGAGTTTGGGGTTTACTCTAATATAAGTACCTTTTGTGTGTAGTTCAGAGTTCTATAGTTATCGCTCCAGCTTTTACATTCCTCTCGAGAGTTTGGAGTTGCTTGATGTTAATTTGTCATGAAATAGGCCGTCTTGTCACTTGTGGTGTGACATCAGTGGAAATTGGCATTGACCGAATGCACGCTTGCGAAATAGCTGATGAGTAGTAGTGTAAAAGACTAGGCCAACTAACAGGTTGTATGTATCATCAGGCTATGCTAATAGATTTTCTTAGCGTACTCAGTAAAGCTATGAAAGTATGCATAGGATGAGAAAAGCTGCTAACAGAAGCCAGTAGAATGCAATGCATGAAACAAACATGGATCAGAACTCATTCGCTATAAAGAATTCATCAAACATATAAATTACATACAAGAAACATCACAAGTGGGGATAAATCTAGACAAATAAAACAGAAGCATACAGAAAAAGAAACAGAATTCACTATCGAACATGACTATAATGTTACTGGTTCCATAGCAATTATGGTTATATCATAGCAGCAACTGTCTCCACACAGGATTCACCACTTGCCTTGTCAGAATCCATCACTTCCTTTGAAGGTATGATGGCAACTTGATTATTAACATAATGCTTGCGACAAACGGGCATATAGACATCAGCTCCACCAATCAGCTCGGTTCTGGTGTCACAAGTCTTTCTTAAAGTGAAGAAAGCTTTCTGTCCACAAACCTCACACCTTGCAGTTAACTTCGTCACAGAATCAGCCAAAGGTATAATGTCAAGAACAGCACCAAAACTCCTCCTGCATTTTTTTTTTCCCCAGGAAAGAATCACATTCAAGCTACAGCCAAACAAAAATTATTAAAAATCTGCAAAATGTCAAAACCATAGAATCAAGGCACCTTAAGTAGTCACCATCAAGTCCCGCAACAATCACAGTTTTGCCATCATCATCAGCGACTTTGCAGCAAAACTCATAAAGGTCTCCAAAGAACTGAGCCTCGTCAATACCAATCACATCAAGCTGACAATCATAAACCCAAAATTTTCAATACAGATCCTTTCACAATAAAGACCAAACCATAGACTTTACTTTTACCTCGGCATAAGCATCGTGTCCGAATATCTCGGGAAACGACATAAGATCCGGAAGAGCCCAGCAAGGGAATCCAATTCCATCATGCGTCACCACCGAATCTTTGGCGTATCTCGTATCTTTACTCGATTTCACCATCGCAATGCTTCTACATAACCAAAAAGGCAAGAACTTTAGAAACTAGATCACTTTATGGAGATGGTGAAATGTTTTTTTAACCTTCCGACGCTGATCTCCGACTTGATTCGGCGGAGGAGAGAAGTCGATTTCCCGGAAAACATAGGACCCGTGATGACATGAATCGCACCGGACCCACGATGTTCTTGATCGGAGATAACATCTCTGGAGATGTCACTGTCGAGGGTCGCCATGGCAGAGACTTTAAGGCTTAAACTTGCTTGTGGGTTTTAGGTAGGGATGATGAGTATAATTTGTCGATGGGATATATAACAGAGAGTCAAGAGGTTGAAGAAGGAAGAGAATTGTAAGAGAAGATTTGTCAAAGTCAAAGATAATGTTTTTTCGAATTTTTTGACTTCTTGGAGGGAAACAATGTTTTAAAGGGACCTTTTCAGCTTTTATATTGTGGGCTTAAGCCCAGTAAAATTGGGCTTTGGCCCTAAGGTGAAATTTATTTGTTTTTGATTGTTGTTTTTGTGATTAACTAAACTGAAATAGTTATTTGCATTTTTTATTATAATAATTTAATTTTTGATACTTTTAACAATTATACAGTTTCTGTTGTAATAATGAATTTCTACCTTTGAATCCACATATGAACCAATCAAAAATGATCCGTAAAAGCATTAATTCTCAACCGTATAAATTGTTATATAACGCTTGAAACTTTTAATTGTAACTGTCTTCAAAACTTTTTTACTTTGACATGCATTCGATATTTTAAAAAGTCAGATTTTTGTTTCTCAGACACTATCTTTTTTTGCTACTATATTATAATGTTATCTCGATTTAATTATGGTAATAAAAATTCATTAAAAAAAAATTCTTTTAAATTTAAGTAACCAAATTAAATGACCCAAACAACCAACAACCTAATAAATATAATTTATTCAATACCTCTTTAGTTTAGTCTTAATGGCACTAATTCTAATTAATCTAAAATGTATTTTCATTAATATAAACTAAAATATTCTAATTCTTCTCTTTTTGGTAAACAACAGTAATAAAAAAAAGGTAGCGTGTAAGGAAAAAAAAAAAGAAAAGAAGAAAACTCCGCAATTTCCTTATTACAAACGCACATGAGCTTGTAATGTAATAAAAAAACTTCCCCTTATCATGTATATATACAGACATATCTTCTTCTTCTTCCTCTTCTTCTTATTGCAATCGTAAAGCCTTCGTCTTTCCATCTCTCTCTCTCTAGAGCGCGTCCCTGCGCGTCGTCAGTATGTTCTTATTGACGCCATTGAAATTGAGTTAAAATCGGATTGAACTTAAAAAAAATCAGATATTCAAAAAATCGTGCCTTTCCTCAGATCTTGACGAGATTCCGAATCTGAGGTTTTTTTTAATCTAATCTGATTGGTGGGTTTTCGTTTTCATCTCGTTTTTTGATTCTTTTGATCTGAGATTTGATTGCAAATCCGTTTCCTTTTCGATCGGTTGATGAAAGATCTGTTTGTTTCCTTGATTGATTCCAAAGTGTTCGATTTAATGCAAAACCTGTTTGGATTCATGTTTTTGATCTGACAACTTCGTGTTCGGTCTGAAAGTTTGGTTCTTTTCTGTTGTTTGCTGCAGAGAGCAAAAATGCAATCCGACAACGGAAAGCTTTTCGTCGGCGGGATATCGTGGGACACCAATGAGGAACGTCTCAAAGAGTATTTCAGCAGCTTTGGTGAAGTGATCGAAGCTGTGATCTTGAAAGACCGTACCACGGGCCGTGCACGTGGCTTCGGCTTTGTAGTCTTTGCTGATCCAGCTGTTGCAGAGATTGTTATAACCGAAAAACATAGTATTGATGGTAGATTGGTAAATGTTTCTTTCACTCTTTGATGTGATTCTGTACAATGTAACTTGTTTCCAAAGCTTCTTTAACTTAATTGATCTTTTTTATGCAGGTTGAAGCCAAGAAAGCTGTTCCTAGAGATGACCAGAACACAGTTAGGAGCAACAGCAGTAGCATCCAAGGATCACCAGGAGGTCCAGGAGTTCGGACAAGGAAGATATTCGTTGGAGGGTTACCTTCTTCCGTCACAGAAAGCGAATTCAAGACCTATTTCGAGCAGTTCGGGACAACCACCGATGTGGTTGTGATGTACGACCACAACACACAGAGGCCTAGAGGTTTTGGATTCATAACTTATGATTCCGAGGAGGCCGTTGACAAAGTACTGCTCAAGACGTTCCATGAGCTTAACGGTAAAATGGTCGAGGTTAAGCGAGCTGTTCCGAAGGAGCTGTCTCCTAGTCCAGCTCGTAGTAGTCCTCTTGGTGCTGGTTACAGCTACGGAGTCAATAGGGTTAATAACCTCTTGAATGGATATGCTCAAGGGTTTAGTCCCGGTGCAGTTGGAGGCTATGGGCTTAGGATGGATGGTCGGTTTAGTCCGGTTGGTGCTGGGAGAACCGGGTTTGCGAATTTCGGTTCTGGTTATGGGATGAATGTGAACTTTGAGCAAGGGTTGCCCACAGGGTTCACTGGAGGTGCAAGCTTTAATGGAAACGTGGACTATGGCAGAGGAATGAGCCCTTACTATATTGGTAACACGAACCGGTTTGGTCCTGCTGTTGGTTATGAAGGAGGCAATGGAGGAGGAGGAGGAGGAAGCTCATCTTTCTTCAGTTCGGTTACACGGAACCTATGGGGAAACAACGGTGGTCTTAGCTATAACAACAACAACGGTGCAAACTCGAACTCCAATACATACATGGGAGGATCAACAAGTGGTAACAACACACTTAGCGGTCCATTTGGTAACTGGGGTGCTCCTGGAGGAGGAAACAATGGTGTTAGTAACGAGAATGTGAAGTTTGGTTATGGAGGAAACGGTGAATCTGGTTTTGGGTTGGGAACAAGAAACATAGGGCCTAGCAAGGCAGCACCGTCATCTTCATTCTCTTCTGCTTCGGTAGCCAACAACACTGGTTATGATGGAGCAGGACTTGCAGAGTTTTATGGGAATGGTGCAGTGTATAGTGATCCCACATGGAGATCATCAAATCCTGAGACGGAGCCTGCTTCTTTTAGCTATGGGATTGGTGGAGGAGGAGGAGGTCCTTCTTCGGATGTTTCAGCTAGAAGTTCATCTCCAGGTTATGTTGGCAGTTACAGTGTGAACAAGAGGCAACCAAACAGAGGTAATCTTTGCTTTTAATAACTGATTCTATGCTTAAAGAAGGCCATGAGCTAGCTGATAAGTATAGGAATGTATAGGCTCCTAATAGAAAGCCTAGATAGGTTCTTCAGAAACAGACACTTGCTTGCATACATAATTTGGTAAAAGCAGTAACGAGTGTGCATGTTTACTGTTATCTAGTTCATCAGGGGTCATCTACATGAAGAAAGATTATTTCAGTGCTTTAGTTATGTGCTCATGGAGCTAGGAAACTAGCTCAATCTTATGCATTGCTCACAACATAGTCTGTGGGAAGTCTAAGTTATATCTCCCTTTCTTCGCCTTTGTGTTGCAGGAATTGCTACTTAGTTTTTGTTTTTACCACGATATTGTAGGCGAGCCAACATCACGGTGAAGGATCTGTGTCTTTTTGGCGAATCTTTTAGATTATCTTCTCTCCTTGATACAAAGCCTATGAGGACTAAACTTTGATCACACCATCAGCTAGAGTTTAACCAGAGAATCCCAAAGATTATGGTTTGGTTTTCTAAATTCATTGCTCCTCCTTCTCCTAGGCTTCTTTTCTGGTTTCTTTTTTTTTTCTTTCAGTGAGGAACAGTAGAAACTGTATCAGTCTCCGGCGAGGCTGTTATACATAAGAAAGTTCCAAACAAAAAAAAAATGAAGAAGAGGATGATCCTTCTTCATCAGTTTTCTTTTATTGTCATGTCATGTAATGGTTCTTGGTCTTGGGGGTTTGGTTATGTCTAAGGTTTGGTGTTTTGAGGCAGATTGTACTAGAGGTTATGTGTTTCTTTTGTTTTGTGGTTTTAAGGTTTTTGTTTTTGTTTTTGTTTTTGATAGTGAGAGATATTTGGAAAAGGGATTTAGCCATTGTAGAGGGCTTTTGGAGAATAAGTCTGTTTGTATGTCTTATGCGAACGCAAGCAAACTCGTTTCTGTTCTCATGTACTTCTATATTTATAGAAAACTATTTCTTTATGTTTTACTTATTTCTTCGCTTCATTATGCAAGCTTTTTAAATAAATAAAAAAACAAATATTCCAGTGAATGACTTTAACAATTTAACATACAATGATCCAATCTGGCTATCCTTATTTTTGAATAAGAAGAATATAACATCGATTTTGAGTAAGGTATTCCAATTTCCAATGATATACATCATCCACACAATTTTTTTTTTCACTACGTTGATCCCAAAAAAAGGAAAAAACATGAAACGTAGGAGCCAAGGCACCACTCACCGTTTTGAACCACTGCAGATGCTTCACTTACGCAGTTGGATATCAAAATCTATCTTGGCTTTTTATACTTAGGCTTATAACGTGCATCTCGACACCAATGATTCAGTGACTAGAGTTCTCAATTTGCTCTAATCATAGAAAAATGACTCATTAATTAATTAGTTGTGTAGAAACAGTTTTCTTCATTGAGTCCAAACTCTATGGCTTGAACCGATTGAGGCAATTGTAAGATTAACATTTTTTTTGGTTAAAAAAGCATTATGGATGCATTCATATTTGAATTAGATATAATGAGAGCATACATCATATACCATATGTAGTTAAGTTTTGTATAGAAAACATAACAATATTGTATGGGTGCTTTAGGTTTATAGTTTTGGGCTTCTACTTATTGGCCGGGTAGTTTGGTCACGGGACTGCTGCAAGCTTCAGGGCTCTGAGCTCCCAAGAGTTTGGGGCTTACGTTTGAGCACTGGAAAGTAGCTGGACCATCCGCTCCGCTGTACTTAATATCAATGTCTCCAATCTCCACGTTCTGGCATGGATATCCCTTGCTGCACAATAGCTTCACTGCATCTTTGTTTCCTGATGTTCCTCTGATCTTCTTGAAGCTTATGTTCACAAGCTTAATCGTTGATGCTTTCTGCAAATATATAACATGATTGTATAACCCTTGTCCATTTTTTTATATAAAATGTAGGTTAGGTGCTAATCATCAGATTGGCCAAGAGCCCAAATATAGCTTCTATTAAAACGAATGATAAAATATATGTTACCTTCTTGTTGCATTGGTTCCATGGGCAGTACTCTTGGTCGATGAGGATTGGGTTGGTAACGTTTTTGACAATGATATCCTCGAAATGAATATCGGTGGCAGTGGTGGAGCAAGCTGCAGACGGCCATGTCTTGATCCTCAGTCCGTTGTCAGTCTCTTGGAGTGTGCAGTTCACCACCCTGATGCCGCTTACATCTTGCTCTTTTCCGTACCTTCCAAGGCTTCCGACACTGATTCCATGTCCTGGACCGCACGTGACTTTCTCCACGTGAAGGTTACTCGTCCCATCACCAACGGAGATGCAGTCGTCTCCGGTGGAGATGAATGAGTCAAGGATCTTGACTCCGTCACTTCTTCCTAAATGGATACCGTCAGTGTTGGGACTGTCTTCTGGAGCGGTGATCTTGATGTTACTCATGGTCATGTTCTTGGCTCCGAGCACGTTGATGTGGAAGTTCTTGGCATCTATGGACGATATGTCTTTGATCTCAGCGTTCTCCACGAAATCAAACCTTATACTCTGAAAAACCAAAGATAAAATAACATCACTAAGTTGTTTTCTTACACAAAGGCCAATTAAATTCTGATATATATTGAGGTCTCAAAAACCATCAGTTCTTTAATTTTTGTGTGCAAACAAATCTATATAGGACTTAAGAGCCAATTCACCAACTAAAACCTTGGTAATAATTTCAAAATCTTAAAGAAAATGTGGACAGAAGCACATACGATTGGAAGTTTCTTGCAGTTGAAAGTCTGGTGGCAGTTATTGACTCTCCAAGCTGCGTTTCCTTCACCGTCGAAAACTCCACCTCCGTTCAACTTAAACCCATTAATATTACCGAAGACAACCCATTTTTCCTTCCCCTGGATCGCGTTACCATCAGCTTTGACAGTGCCTTGAATGGTAATCTCGACTGGAGCTTTGCATGGACCCCTCATCTCGATCTCACCAAGCTTGAACTCTCCTTTTGGGATCACTACTTTGCTCGGCGACGGAGATTGGCATGCGGATGTGAATGCTTTCAAAAGTGCCTGCATACACATCAGCACAATGAAAACTTAGCATCTAAGCCAAAATATGATATTGTAGATTGCTTGGATAGCAAGAAAAAGGAAAAGCAATAGTATACAGTATAACTAACCTGAGTAATATCAGAACCTGAAGAGGAACCAATGCTGAATACCTCAGCATTGGCTGAAATTCCCAGCAAACAGACTATAAAAATTGTAGAAACTCCAAAATTTGCATCCATTTATGAAGTATATATTTACGACTAATATTACTATTTATTATTTAGTTTGCTTTGTTTCTTGAATTTGATTAAACTCATGGTTACATTTATATAATGGGCGGGGAAAGTGATGTTTAACTCTAACTTTTCTCACCACCTCTCATTTTTTTAGGTTGTGTGACCTCTTTGGAATCTGCCGTCTAATTTTGCATCTTGATGGTTAAAACTAAAAGTACCTAAAAGGGAAACAGTAAATTGTTACTTTTATATAATATTAATTTATGCGTTGCTTTTTAAGAATAGTATAGCTGAAAAATATCACAAAACTTGTTAGCAACTGAACTGAAAATATTAGTAACTTTTCATATAACGGGTTTTAGAACACTGTTCTATGATATTGATTTAATTTGAAAAACTTTCATTTTCTTCTAATTATGAACGTTTATTTTATACACTATGAAAAGAAGAGGTGCCGAAGTGGTCTCTTGATTCCAGGCGAACCTTGCATAGCAAGCAGAGATAGTCCGTGTGGATCCACCATGATAATAAACCGTCTCTCACGGGGCATCTATCAATCAGGAATAACCCCGGACAACATTGATAATTTTGTGACTGCCTCTCTTTCTCAAGTGAAATATATATATATATATATATATAGTTGTATATGTTAACAACTGATTAGTGTACATATCCTACACTACATAGCGTTGAAGAGGCAAAATAGAGATTTTAAACTCAAAAGACATTTTTAATGAAAGGATTAAGAGATATTGGATTTGAATGTGAGCCATTTTGTTTCTTTTACACTCCATTGATAATGGCGACAAAAAAATTGGCTTCACTGTATGATCCACCGTAGTTGCAACTATTACACGTTCGAAAATCAAAATCTCAAATAAAGTATAATCTATTTTATTTTATACTATTATTTATGAAGTGAATTTGCTTATGTGTCATATTCTCCATAATTTTAGGATGAGTTATTAATTTAAATAATATTATTGTTTAAAACTCTAAATTAAATAATTTATACTTATCATGAAATTTAAAATAATTAATATGAAGTGATTTTGCTTATTTGTCATATTCTCCATGATTTTAGGATGAATTATTAATTTGAATAATACTATTATTTTAAACTCTATATTAATTAATTTATATTCATATTTATCATGAAATTTAAAATAATTAATAAATAAATATTAACAAATTCTAAATATAACATCATAGTTAAGTTTCTCTTATATGCAATTTATGTTATTAATTATCCCTAATTTTAAGGTAAGTTATTATTTTTATCAATAAAATTATTTAAACTATATCTTGATGTAATACTTAATAAATTAGTTAATCATTGAATATATATAGTATATATATATGTCGTAAAATATAAATTTATAATTATGTTAAATGTTTTTATATTTTAATAATAAAGAATTATATTCCTAACTAAAGTATTTATACATGACAAACACTAAATAACTATTTTCTCTTGAAAATTGCAAACATTATCACAATAATATATATATAAATGTAAATAATAAATTATCTGACAAAATAAAACTTATTAAAATGTTAAGAATATAAAGAAACATTATAACTAAAATAAAAATATTAAATAACATAAAACACTATGATATTAATCACTTATTTGTAATTTTTCTTTCAGGGTTTATGTCTTTTTTGATAAATATTTTTGATAACTTTCAATCTAAATTATCTTAAAGGAATTCTTTTGTTCTGAATAACTTTACCATCATTGAATATACCACATAATATATAATTAATAAAATACCGCTTAAAACCATAAAAATAACCTTTTGTAATGATTTCTTGAAAGAGTTGGAAATAGTTACTTTAAAAATTCAAAAGAAATATTTAAATGACAGTAAGAAAAAAAACCTTAGTCGATGAATTTCTAAATCGTAGTATTTTTTAATTGGTATATCCTATTAATTTATATTTGATCATCAGTTTCTTATTCTAATATTTTGTATTGTAGACGTTATTAGTCAGATTTTTAATTGTTAGAACTCCGAAGGATCTTATCACAAAATCAAAATATTCCACTAAGTTAGAAATATCTATTTGTGAGATAAAATAGTTTTATTAAGTGTTTAATTTGATATTCTATTTAATCTCAATACTATTTTGTATACTTATGCTCAATATTTTATATATTTTGAATATAAATAATCAGATTCCTAACTAATGTTAATTAATTTTCATTTGTACATGATGAACGTCAAATTATTTTTTATCGGTAGAATCATAAAGATTATAAAAATAATATATTTATAACCAAAATAATATATAACATAGAAAAGACAAAATGAAACTTATTAAAGAACATTAAAAATATAAAGAAACATGAAAACAATGATAAAAATATCAAATAACATAAAAATAAATCACCAAATAATAAAAATAATATAAATATAATCTAAAGGAATGCGGAGGTAACTTTTTTAATTTTTCTCAAAGTTTATAAAATCTAATTGATAATATATGATATTAATTATTCATTGTTATTATGTTGATGTTTTATGAACCGTGCCTGTTTCTAATGCTTTCAATATCGTTGAGATTATTTTCAATCTACAAATACAATAAATGTTTGATTTCAACTCCAAGTTGCCTAACAATAATTTTGTTATCATTAGAAAGAAGATTTGTTTATCCAAAATTTACTTTCCATGTATAAAAAATAAAAGTAATACATTGATGGTCAATATAAAGTTTAAATTTGAATAATTTATAAGATTAATTTAGATTTTGTATCAAATTGAATAATTTAAATATAAATTATATTAAATCATAATTTGTTGACCATCTATGTATTAATCCGCACAAGGTGCGGGATATTATCTAGTAGCCATAATATGAAAATCTAGAACAAAAACTGTTGAGCATAGAATCAATCATACGAAACAAAATTTTGACAAAACTTGATTGTCTTTTAAAAGGATAATTAATTACTCATCCATGTCATCGCCTTCTTCCTCTTCAGTAAGCTCAAGCTCAGCAAGCAACTCTTCAATCGGCACAGTCGGTGCACCTTCACCATCCGTCATTGAAGCAGTCTCATCAGAATCTTGATAATCCTTGTTCTTGTACAAGGATATGTTAAACCTCAGCTCAGGGTTCTCTTCAAGATCCCTCAAAAACTCTTCGTACTCATTCTCCGTTCTCTCTGGATCAATTCTGCCTCCTCCTCTTGACTAAATTAATTGTTCAACATTAGAATGAGGTATATGTACCTTGAAAGGTGGTTTAGAATACATTAATAAGAATATAGAATATGGTTAAATATTTTTCAACAACACTAAAAGTATAAGCTTCAATATATATAGCAATTAAAGAAAAATTCAATATTTTCGTAGGGGTTAACCCACAAATTTTAAGTGATATTAAAAAAATATGAAAATATTGTTTTATTGCAAATTTTCATCCTCCACTTACATATTATGAAGCTCAAAGAGGTTAGGAACCTTTGTTGTCTCTGTTTCTCTAGATAATAGTGATTTTATAGTGGTTAGTCCACTTATTTAAGCAGTATATGAATTTAGACTAAATTAATTGTTAAACATTAGAATGATGTACATGTACCTTGAAAGGTGGTTTAGAATACATTAAAAAGAATATAGATAATGGTTAAATATTTTTAGACAACACTAGAAGTATAAGCTTCAATATATATAGCAGTTAACGAAAAACTCAATATTTTCGTAGGGTTTAGCCCACAAATTTTGAGTGATATTAAAAAAATATGGAAATATTGTTTTATTACAAATTTGCATCCTCCACTTACATATTATGAAGCTCAAAGAGGTTAGGAACCTTTGTTGTCTCTTTTTCTCTAGATAATAATGATTTTATAGTGGTTAGTCCACATATTTTAGCAGTATATGAATTTAGACTAAATTAATTGTTAAATATTAGAATGATGTACATGTACATTGAAAGTTGGTGTAGAATACATTAATACAAATGTATAATTTGGTTTAATACTTCTAAACAACACTAAAAGTATAAACTTCAATATATATAGCAATTAACGAAAAACTCAATATTTTCATAGGGGTCAACCCACAAATTTTGAGTGATATTAAAAAAATATGGTAATATTGTTTTATTACAAATTTTCATCCTACACTTACATATTATGAAGCTCAAAGAGGTTAGGAATCTTTGTTGTCTCTTTTTCTCTAGATAATAATGGTTTTATAGTGGTTAGTCCACATATTTAAGCAGTATATGAATTTAGACTAAATTAATTGTTAAATATTAGAATGATGTACATGTACATTGAAAGTTGGTGTAGAATACATTAATACAAATGTAGAATTTGGTTTAATACTTCTGAACAACACTAAAAGTATAAGCTTCAATATATGTAGCATTTAACGAAAAACTCAATATTTTCGTAGGGGATTTTCGTAGGGGTTAAACCTACAAATTTTGAGTGAAATTAAAAAAATATGACAATATTATTTTATTGCAAATATGCATCCTCCACATTCATATTATGATGGTCAAAGAGGTTTGTAAACTTTATTGTCTCTGTTTCTCTAGATAATAGTGATTTTATAGTGGTTAGTCCATTTATTTAAGCAATATATGAATTTAGACTAAATTAATTGTTAAAAATTAAAATGATGTGTATGTATTATGAAAGATGGTTTATAATACATTAATATGAATGTAGAATGTGGTAAAATATTTTTAAACAACACTAAAAGTATAACCTTCAATATATATAGCAATTAACGAAAAATTCAATATTTACGTAGAGGTTAACCCACAAATTTTAAGTGAAATTAAAAAAATATGACAATATTGTTTTATTGCAAGGTTGCATCCTCCACATTCATATTATGATTGTCAAAGAGGTTTGAAACCTTTGTTGTCTATGTTTCTCTAGATAATAGTGATTTTATAGTGGTTAGTCCACTTATTTAAGCAGTATATGAATTTAGATTAAATTAATAGTTAAACATTAGAATGATGTACATGTACCCTGAAAGGTGGTTTAGAATACATTAATAAGAATTTATAATATGGTTTAATATTTTTAAACAACACTAAAAGTATAAGCTTTAATATATATTGCAATTAACGGAAAACTCAATATTTTCGTAGGGGTTAACCCACAAATTTTGAATCATACTAAAAAAAATTACAATATTGTTTTATTGCAAATTTGCATCCTCCACTTACAAATTATGAAGCTCAAAGAGGTTAGTAACCTTTGTTGTCTCTATTTCTCAAGATAATAGTGATTTTATAGTGGTTAGTCCACTTATTTAAGCAGTATATTAATTTAGACTAAATTAATTGTTAAACATTAGAATGATGTACATGTACATTGAAAGTTGGTGTAGAATGCATTAATAAAAATGTAGATTGTGGTTAAATACTTTTAAACAACACTAAAAGCATAAGCTTCAATATATATAGCAATTAACGAAAAACTCAATATTTTCGTAGGGTTTAGCCCACAAATTTTGAGTGATATTAAAAAAATATGGCAATATTGTTTTATTGCAAATTTGCATCCTCCACTTACATATTATGAAGCTCAAATAGGTTAGGAACCTTTGTTTTCTCTTTTTCTCTAGATAATAATGATTTTATAGTGGTTAGTCCACATATTTTAGCAGTATATGAATTTAGACTAAATTAATTGTTAAATATTAGAATGATGTACATGTACATTGAAAGTTGGTGTAGAATACATTAATACAAATGTAGAATTTGGTTTAATACTTCTAAACAACACTAAAATTATAAGCTTCAATATATATAGCAATTAACGAAAAACTCGATATTTTCGTAGGGGTTAACCCACAAATTTTGAGTGATATTAAAAAAATATGGTAATATTGTTTTATTGCAAATTTGCATCCTCCACTTGCATATTATGAAGCTCAAAGAGGTTAGGAATCTTTGTTGTCTCTTTTTCTCTAGATAATAATGATTTTATAGTGGTTAGTCCACATATTTAATCAGTATATGAATTTAGACAAAATTTATTGTTAAATATTACAATGATGTACATGTACATTTAAAGTTGGTGTAGAATACATTAATATAAATGTAGAATGTGGTTAAATACTTTTAAACAACACTAAAAGTATAAGCTTCAATATATATAGCATTTAACGAAAAACTCAATATTTTCTTAGGGGTTAAAACCTACAAATTTTGAGTGAAATTAAAAAAATATGACAATATTGTTTTATTGCAAATATACATCCTCCACATTCATATTATGATGGTCAAAGAAGTTTGTAAACTTTGTTGTCTCTGTTTCTCTAGATAATAGTGATTTTATAGTGGTTAGTCTATTTATTTAAGCAATATATGAATTTGGACTAAATTAATTGTTAAAAATTAGAATGATGTGTATGTACTATGAAAGGTGGTTTAGAATACATTAATATGAATGTAGAATGTGGTAAAACATTTTTAAACAACACTAAAAGTATAACCTTCAATATATATAGCAATTAACGAAAAATTCAATATTTTCGTAGGGGTTAACCCACAAATTTTAAGTGAAATTAAAAAAATATGACAATATTGTTTTATTGCAAAGTTGCATCCTCCACATTAATATTATGATTGTCAAAGAGGTTTGAAACCTTTGTTGTCTATGTTTCTCTAGATAATAGTGATTTTATAGTGGTTAGTCCACTTATTTAAGCAGTATATGAATTTAGATTAAATTAATAGTTAAACATTAGAATGATGTACATGTACATTGAAAGTTGGTGTAGAATACATTAATACAAATGTAGAATTTGGTTTAATACTTCTAAACAACACTAAAATTATAAGCTTCAATATATATAGCAATTAACGAAAAACTCGATATTTTCGTAGGGGTTAACCCACAAATTTTGAGTGATATTAAGAAAATATGGTTATATTGTTTTATTGAAAATTTGCATCCTCCACTTGCATATTATGAAGCTCAAAGAGGTTAGGAATCTTTGTTGTCTCTTTTTCTCTAGATAATAATGATTTTATAGTGGTTAGTCCACATATTTAATCAGTATATGAATTTAGACAAAATTTATTGTTAAATATTACAATGATGTACATGTACATTTAAAGTTGGTGTAGAATACATTAATATAAATTTAGAATGTGGTTAAATACTTTTAAACAACACTAAAAGTATAAGCTTCAATATATATAGCGTTTAACGAAAAACTCAATATTTTCGTAGGGGTTAAAACCTACAAATTTTGAGTGAAATTAAAAAAATATGACAATATTGTTTTATTGCAAATATACATCCTCCACATTCATATTATGATGGTCAAAGAAGTTTGTAAACTTTGTTGTCTCTGTTTCTCTAGATAATAGTGATTTTATAGTGGTTAGTCTATTTATTTAAGCAATATATGAATTTGGACTAAATTAATTGTTAAAAATTAGAATGATGTGTATGTACTATGAAAGGTGGTTTAGAATACATTAATATGAATGTAGAATGTGGTAAAACATTTTTAAACAACACTAAAAGTATAACCTTCAATATATATAGCAATTAACGAAAAATTCAATATTTTCGTAGGGGTTAACCCACAAATTTTAAGTGAAATTAAAAAAATATGACAATATTGTTTTATTGCAAAGTTTCATCCTCCACATTAATATTATGATTGTCAAAGAGGTTTGAAACCTTTGTTGTCTATGTTTCTCTAGATAATAGTGATTTTATAGTGGTTAGTCCACTTATTTAAGCAGTATATGAATTTAGATTAAATTAATAGTTAAACATTAGAATGATGTACATGTACCTTGAAAGGTGGTTTAGAATACATTAATAAGAATTTATAATATGGTTTAATATTTTTAAACAACACTAAAAGTATAAGCTTTAATATATATTGCAATTAACGGAAAACTCAATATTTTCGTAGGGGTTAACCCACAAATTTTGAATCATACTAAAAAAAATTACAATATTGTTTTATTGCAAATTTGCATCCTCCACTTACAAATTATGAAGCTCAAAGAGGTTAGGAACCTTTGTTGTCTCTATTTCTCAAGATAATAGTGATTTTATAGTGGTTAGTCCACTTATTTAAGCAGTATATTAATTTAGATTAAATTAATTGTTAAACATTAGAATGATGTACATGTACATTGAAAGTTGGTGTAGAATGCATTAATAAAAATGTAGATTGTGGTTAAATACTTTTAAACAACACTAAAAGCATAAGCTTCAATATATATAGCAATTAACGAAAAACTCAATATTTTCGTAGGGGCCCACAAATTTTGAGTGATATTAAAAAAATATGGCAATATTGTTTTATTGCAAATTTGCATCCTCCACTTACATATTATGAAGCTCAAATAGGTTAGGAACCTTTGTTTTCTCTTTTTCTCTAGATAATAATGATTTTATAGTGGTTAGTCCACATATTTTAGCAGTATATGAATTTATACTAAATTAATTGTTAAATATTAGAATGATGTACATGTACATTGAAAGTTGGTGTAGAATACATTAATACAAATGTAGAATTTTGTTTAATACTTCTAAACAACACTAAAATTATAAGCTTCAATATATATAGCAATTAACGAAAAACTCGATATTTTCGTAGGGGTTAACCCACAAATTTTGAGTGATATTAAAAAAATATGGTAATATTGTTTTATTGCAAATTTGCATCCTCCACTTGCATATTATGAAGCTCAAAGAGGTTAGGAATCTTTGTTGTCTCTTTTTCTCTAGATAATAATGATTTTATAGTGGTTAGTCCACATATTTAATCAGTATATGAATTTAGACAAAATTTATTGTTAAATATTACAATGATGTACATGTACATTTAAAGTTGGTGTAGAATACATTAATATAAATGTAGAATGTGGTTAAATACTTTTAAACAACACTAAAAGTATAAGCTTCAATATATATAGCATTTAACGAAAAACTCAATATTTTCGTAGGGGTTAAAACCTACAAATTTTGAGTGAAATTAAAAAAATATGACAATATTGTTTTATTGCAAATATACATCCTCCACATTCATATTATGATGGTCAAAGAAGTTTGTAAACTTTGTTGTCTCTATTTCTCTAGATAATAGTGATTTTATAGTGGTTAGTCTATTTATTTAAGCAATATATGAATTTAGACTAAATTAATTGTTAAAAATTAGAATGATGTGTATGTACTATGAAAGGTGTTTTAGAATACATTAATATGAATGTAGAATGTGGTAAAACATTTTTAAACAACACTAAAAGTATAACCTTCAATATATATAGCAATTAACGAAAAATTCAATATTTTCGTAGGGGTTAACCCACAAATTTTAAGTGAAATTAAAAAAATATGACAATATTGTTTTATTGCAAAGTTGCATCCTCCACATTAATATTATGATTGTCAAAGAGGTTTGAAACCTTTGTTGTCTATGTTTCTTTAGACAATAGTGATTTTATAGTGGTTAGTCCACTTACTTAAGCAGTATATGAATTTAGATTAAATTAATTGTTAAACATTAGAATGATGTACATGTACCTTGAAAGGTGGTTTATAATACATTAATAAGAATTTATAATATGGTTTAATATTTTTAAACAACACTAAAAGTATAAGCTTCAATATATATTGCAATTAACGGAAAACTCAATATTTTCGTAAGGGTTAACCCACAAATTTTGAATGATACTAAAAAAAATTACAATATTGTTTTATTGCAAATTTGCATCCTCCACTTACATATTATGAAGCTCAAAGAGGTTAGGAACCTTTGTTGTCTCTGTTTTTCAAGATAATAGTGATTTTATAGTGGTTAGTCCACTTATTTAAGCAGTATATTAATTTAGACAAAATTAATTGTTAAACATTAGAATGATGTACATATACATTGAAAGTTGGTGTAGAATGCATTAATAAAAATGTAGATTGTGTTTAAATACTTTTAAACAACAATAAAAGTATAAGCTTCAATAAGTATATAACATTTAACGAAAAACTCAATATTTTCGTAGGGGGTTAACCCACAAATTTTGAGTGATATTAAAAAAATAAGGCAATATTTTTTTATTGCAAATTTGCATCCTCCACATTCATATTATGATGATCAAAGAGGTTAGGAACCTTTGTTGTCTCTGTTTCTCTAGATAATAATGATTTTATAGTGGTTAGTCCACTTATTTAAGCAGTATATGAATTTAGACTAAATTAATTGTTAAACATTAGAATGATGTACATGTACCTTGAAAGGTGGTTTAGAATAAAATTATAAGAATATAGATTATGGTTAAATATTTTTAAACAACACTAAAAGTATAAGCTTCAATATATTTATAGCAATTAACGAAAAACTTAATATTTTCGTAGGGGTTTGCCCACAAATTTTGAGCGATATTAAAAAATATAGCAATATTGTTTTATTGCAAATTTGCATCCTCCACTTACATATTATGAAGCTCAAAAAGGTTAGGAACCTTTGTTGTCTCTTTTTCTCTAGATAATAATGATTTTATAGTGGTAAGTCCACATATTTTAGCACTATATGAATTTAGACTAAATTAATTGTTAAATATTAGAATGATGTACATGTACATTGAAAGTTGGTTTAGAATACATTAATACAAATGTAGAATGTGGTTGAATACTTCTAAACAACACAAAAAGTATAAGCTTCAATATATATAGCAATTGACGAAAAACTCAATATTTTCGTAGGGGTTAACCCACAAATTTTGAGTGATATTAAAAAAATATGGTAATATTGTTTTATTGCAAATTTGCATCCTCCACTTACTTATTATGAAGCTCAAAGAGGTTAGAAACCTTTGTTGTCTCTTTCTCTCTAGATAATAATGATTTTATAGTGGTTAGTCCACATATTTAAGCAGTATATTAATTTAGACTAAATTAATTGTTAAATATTAGAATGATGTACATGTACATTGAAAGTTGGTGTAGAATACATTAATACAAATGTAGAATGTGGTTAAATACTTCTAAACAACACTAAACGTATAAGCTTCAATATATATAGCAATTGACGAAAAACTCAATATTTTCGTAGGGTTAACCCACAAATTTTGGGTGATATTAAAAAAATATGGTAATATTGTTTTATTGCAAATTTGCATCCTCCACTTACTTATTATGAAGCTCAAAGAGGTTAGGAACCTTTGTTGTCTCTTTTTCTCTAGATAATAATGATTTTATAGTGGTTAGTCCACATATTTATGCAGTATATCAATTTAGACTAAATTAATTGTTAAATATTAGAATGATGTACATGTACATTGAAAGTTGGTGTAGAATACATTAATATTAATGTTGAATGTGGTTAAATACTTTTAAACAACACTAAAAGTATAAACTTCAATATATATATAACATTTAACGAAAAACTCAATATTTTCGTAGGGGTTAACCCACAAATTTTGAGTGAAATTAAAAAACTATGACAATATTGTTTTATTGCAAAGTTGCATCCTCCACATTCATATTATGATTGTCAAAGAGGTTTGAAACCTTTGTTGTCTATGTTTCTCTAGATAATAGTGATTTTATAGTGGTTAGTCCACTTATTTAAGCAGTATATGAATTTAGATTAAATTAATTGTTAAACATTAGAATGATATACATGTACCTTGAAAGGTGATTTATAATACATTAATAAGGATTTATAATATGGTTTAATATTTTTAAACAACACTAAAAGTATAAGCTTCAATATATATTGCAATTAACGGAAAACTCAATATTTTCGTAGGGGTTAACCCACAAATTTTGAATGATACTAAAAAAATTACAATATTGTTTTATTGCCAATTTGCATCCTCCACTTACTTATTATGAATCTCAAAGAGGTTAGGAACCTTTGTTGTCTCTGTTTCTCAAGATAATAGTGATTTTATAGTGGTTAGTCCACTTATTTAAGCAGTATATTAATTTAGACAAAATTAATTGTTAAACATTAGAATGATGTACATGTACATTGAGAGTTGGTGTAGAATGCATTAATAAAAATGTAGATTGTGGTTAAATACTTTTAAACAACACTAAAAGTATGAGCTTCAATAAGTATATAGCATTTGACGAAAAACTCAATATTTTCGTAGGGGTTAACCCACAAATTTTGAGTGATATTAAAAAAATAAGACAATATTTTTTTATTGCAAATTTGCATCCTCCACTTACATAATATGAAGCTCAAAGAGGTTAGGAACCTTTGTTGCCTCTTTTTCTCTAGATAATAATGATTTTATAGTGGTTAGTCCAGATATTTTAGCAGTATATGAAATTAGACTAAATTAATTGTTTAATATTAGAATGATGTACATGTACATTGAAAGTTGGTGTAGAATACATTAATACAAATGTAGAATGTGGTTAAGTACTTCTAAACAACACTAAAAGTATAAGCTTCAATATATATAGCAATTGACGAAAAACTCAATATTTTCGTAGGGGTTAACCCACAAATTTTGAGTGATATTAAAAAAAATATGGTAATATTGTTTTATTGCAAATTTGCATCCTTCACTTACTTATTATGAAGCTCAAAGAGGTTAGGAACCTTTGTTGTCTCTTTTTCCCTAGATAATAATGATTTTATAGTGGTTAGTCCACATATTTAAGCAGTATATGAATTTAGACTAAATTAATTGTTAAATATTAAAATGATGTACATGTACATTGAAAGTTGGTGTATGATACATTAATATTAATGTAGAATGTGGTTAAATACTTTTAAACAACACTAAAAGTATAAACTTCGATATATATAGCATTTAAAGAAAAACACAATATTTTCGTAGCGGTTAACCTACAAATTTTGAGTGAAATTAAAAAAATATGACAATATTGTTTTATTGCAAAGTTGCATCCTACACATTCACATTATGATGGTCAAAGAGGTTAGGAACCTTTGTTGTCTCATTTTCTCTAAATAATAATGATTTTATAGTTGTTAGTCCACATATTTTAGCAGTATATGAATTTAGACTAAATTAATTGTTAAATATTAAAATGATGTACATGTACATTGAAAGTTTGTGTAGAATACATTAATACAAATGTAGAATGTGGTTAAATACTTCTAAACAACACTAAAAGTATAAGCTTCAATATATATAGCAATTAACGAAAAACTCAATATTTTCGTAGGACTTAACACACAAATTTTGAGTGATATTAAAAAAATATGGTAATATTGTTTTATTGCAAATTTGCATCCTCCACTTACTTATTATGAAGCTCAAAGAGGTTAGGAACCTTTGTTGTCTCTTTTTCTCTAGATAATAATGATTTTATAATGGTTAGTCCACATATTTAAGCAGTATATGAATTTAGACTAAATTAATTGTTAAATATTAAAATGATGTACATGTACATTGAAAGTTTGTGTATAATACATTCATACAAATGTAGAATGTGGTTAAATACTTCTAAACAACACTAAAAGTATAAGCTTCAATATATATAGCAATTAACGAAAAACTCAATATTTTCGTAGGGGTTAACCCACAAATTTTGAGTGATATTAAAAAATATGGTAATATTGTTTTATTGCAAATTTGCATCTTCCACATTCACATTATGATGGTCAAAGAGGTTTGAAACCTTTGTTGTCTCTGTTTCTCTAGATAATAGTGATTTTATAGTGGTTAGTCCACTTATTTAAGCAATATATTAGACTAAATTAATTGTTAAAAATTAGAATGATGTGTATGTACTATGAAAGGTGGTTTAGAATACATTAATATGAATATAGAATGTGGTAAAATATTTTTAAAGAACACTAAAAGTATAAGCTTCAATATATATAGCAGTTAACGGAAAACTCAATATTTTCGTAGAGGTTAACCCACAAATTTTGATTGATATTAAAAAAATATGACAATATTGTTTTATTGCAAAGTTGCATCTTCCACATTCACATTATGATGGTCAAAGAGGTTTGAAACCTTTGTTGTCTCTGTTTCTCTAGATAATAGTGATTTTATAGTGGTTAATCCACTTATTTAATTGGTATATGAATTTTGACTAAATTAATTTTTAAACATTAGAATGATGTACATGTACCTTGAAAGGTGGTTTAGAATACATTAATAAAAATATAGATTATGGTTAAATATTTTTAAACAACACTAAAAGTATAAGCTTCAATATATATAGCAATTAACGAAAAACTCAATATTTTCGTAGGGGTTAACCCACAAATTTTGAGTGATATTAAAAAAATATGGAAATATTATTTTATTGTTTTATTGCAAATTTGCATCCTCCACTTACATATTATGAAGCTAAAAGAGGTTAGGAACCTTCGTTGTATCTGTTTCTCTAGATAATAGTGATTTTATAGTGGTTAGTCCACTTATTTAAGCAGTATATGAATTTAGACTAAATTAATTGTTAAACATTAGAATGATGTATATGTACCTTGAAAGGTGGTTTAGAATACATTAATAAGAATATAGATTATGGTTAAATATTTTTAAACAACATTAAAAGTATAAGCTTCAATATATATAGCAATTAACGAAAAACTCAATATTTTCGTAGGGGTTAGCCCACAAATTTTGAGTGATATTAAAAAAATATAGCAATATTGTTTTATTGCAAATTTGCATCCTCCACTTACATATTATGAATCTCAAAGAGGTTAGGAACCTTTGTTGTCTCTTTTTCTCTAGATAAGAATGATTTTATAGTGGTTAGTCCACATATTTTAGCAGTATATTAATTTAGACTAAATTAATTGTTAAATATTAGAATGATGTACATGTACATTGAAAGTTGGTGTAGAATACATTAATACAAATGTAGAATGTGGTTAAATACTTCAAAACAACACAAAAAGTATAAGCTTCAATATATATAGCAATTGACGAAAAACTCAATATTTTCGTAGGGGTTAACCCACAAATTTTGAGTGATATTAAAAAAAATGGTAATATTGTTTTATTGCAAATTTGCATCCTCCACTTACTTATTATGAAGCTCAAAGAGGTTAGGAACCTTTGTTGTCTCTTTTTCTCTAGATAATAATGATTTTATAGTGGTTAGTCCACATATTTCAGCAGTATATAAATTTAGACTAAATTAATTGTTAAATATTAGAATGATGTACATGTACATTGAAAGTTGGTGTAGAATACATTAATATTAATGTAGAATGTGGTTAAATACTTTTAAACAACACTAAAAGTATAAACTTCAATATATATATAGCATTTAACGAAAAACTCAATATTTTCGTAGGGGTTAACCCACAAATTTTGAGTGAAATTAAAAAAATATGACAATATTTTTTATTGCAAAGTTGCATCCTCTACATTCATATCATGATGGTCAAAGAGGTTTGTAACCTTTGTTGTCTCTGTTTCTCTAGATAATAGTGATTTTATAGTGGTTAGTCCACTTATTTAAGCAATATATGAATTTAGACTAAATTAATTGTTAACCATTAGAATGATGTGTATGTACTATGAAAGGTGGTTTAGAATACATTAATATGAATAAAGAATGTGGTAAAATATTTTTAAACAACACAAAAAGTATAAGCTTCAATATATATAATAGTTAACGGAAAACTCAATATTTTCGTAGGGGTTAGCCCACAAATTTTGAGTGATATTAAAAAAATATGGCAATATTGTTTTATTGCAAATTTGCATCCTCCACTTACATATTATGAAGCTCAAAGAGGTTAGGAACCTTTGTTGTCTCTTTTTCTCTAGATAATAGTGATTTTATAGTGGTTAGTCCACATATTTTAGCAGTATATGAATTTAGACTAAATTAATTGTTAAATATTGCATGATGTTGTACATGTACATGAAAAGTGGGTAGA